>PVHX01008641.1:0-27485 GCA_004024805.1 Geosciurus inauris
GTGCTGGGATTACAGGCTTGAGCCACCGCGCCCGGCTAAAAAATTATCCAGTTTTCTTTAAAATTTTTTTGGTTGTTGATAGAACTTTACTTTTACTTATTTATATGTGGTGCTGAGAATCGAACCCAGTGCTTCACACATGCTAGGCAAGTGCTCTACCACTGAGCTATAACCCTAGCCCTATCCACTTATTTTAATGTGCATTTTTCATCACTAGTGAGTCAATTTCTTTCATGCTTATTAACCTTTTTATATCTTTTAATCCATTTTTGTGGGATCTCATTGAATTTTCATGAGTTTTTAAAAATGCAATTTTTAAATTATTTGTGACAAATCTTTCCCCACTTTTTTTTTTTTTGGTACTAGGGATTGAACTCAGGGGTACTTGACCACTGAGCCACATCTCCAGCCCTATTTTTATGTTTTATGTAGAGACAGGGTCTCACTGAGTTGCTTAGCACCTTGCCATTGCTGAGGCTGGCTTTGAACTCGCGATTCTCCTGTCTCAGCCTCCCTCAGTGTTGGGATTACAGGCTTGAGCCACTGCGCCCGGCTCTTTCCCCACTTTTTTGTCTTCCTCTTAATTTTTAATTTTGCTTGCTTGCTTGCTTGCTTGTTTGTTTTTGTAGTGCTGGGGATGGAACCCAGGGCCTCAGTCTTGCTAGGCAAGTGTTCTACCACTAAGCCACATCCCTGGCCTGCTTATTATGTTTTTGATGTACCAAAGCACTTGAAGTATAAAGTCAAAGTCTTTTATTCTTTATTGCATTAACGTTTGGAAAGTTCAGTGATAAAAAGTATATATCTGATTTTTCTTTGCTTTTTTAACATTTAGTTATTTTGAGTATGATGTGAGAAAAGAGAAGATAAATTAATCTTTTCCCCAAATGCAAATCTTTGCATATCACTTGTTCCCACTGATGGTGGAGCTTCCTTTATCAAAACCTGCACGTATGTTGATGCTATTCAGTAATCTGTCTTGATTCTTACACATATGTTGGTGTTGTAACATGCACAGATCCATAATATGCCCTAACGTCTCATTTTTTAGTGGTGGGGGCATTACTTTTCCCTTTTAATTCTCTTGGATAGGTTTTTAGAATCCTTTGGGTAAATTTCCAAAATGTTTTTTTAAGATTTTTCTTAAAACTGTGTTCAGCCTGTACACTAATCTGGGAGGAGCTGGCGTTGTGCTGGAGTTCAGCCTTCTCTCTGGGAGTGTGATTCATCTCCCATTTTTTCAAGTCAACTACTATGTTTCTCAATAAAGGATGATAGTTTTCTTCCTATAATTCTCACAGATTTCTGAGATTTAGCACGCAGTGTTTGATTTTTTTGTATGATTACAAATAAGGTTTCTTTTTGTTTTATACCTGGAGATTGTTTCCTATTGGTGCACTAAATTATTCATTTTTAGTCTTGTTGATTTTATTAGTTTTTTTTAAGCAAATAAACCAGCTGGTAATAAGTTATGTTGGAGCCCACAGTAATGTGTCTAGCTGTGGGGTTGGTTGTGTCTTCTTGCAGCAGTACTCAGACACCCAGTTGTAAGGGTAGAAAAGGGAAGGTGAATTAATGCCAAGGTCAGGGTTTCCCAGTATGGGCAATAGAAGGACAAGGGGCAGGATATTGAGGGAGCTCACAAAACAGGGGTTGAAGTGATTTACTTTGGGGTCTAGACCAGGAAGGGCTGGGGGAACCAGAGGTCTTCCTGTGTTTGGGTGAGAGGGAAAGGGGTAAAAGAAGAAGAGGTTGGGTTGGGGATGTGGTTCAGTGGTCGAGTGCTTGCCTGGTATGTGTGGGCTCCTGGGTTCCATCCCCAGCTTCTCAAAAGAAAAAAGAAAAAAAAAGTGGGCAGGAGGTTGTGGCCTTGAAGTGGACACAGGTATCAGGCTCAGAGTGATGCCTTGCTGTTAGGGGACTGTGGTCCATGAGGGAGGAATGAACTCTTGCTATAGTCATTGAGGCTGAAGTCAGCCATCTCTAGGCAGTGGCAGAAGTGGGGTTGGAATACTGTTCTGCTGTTCTATGCCAGCTCACACTCTGTCTTTATTTTTCAGGTTCACTTTAGCACAGTTGACTGAGGGAGCCAGGAGAGACAGCAGAAGGGAAAGGAGGCAAGCTCAGCAGAGCAGATAGGAGGGAGAGGGCAGGCTCCTGAGGGCCCCTCAGCTGCTGCCTCGGGGAGGAGGGACAGCTGGACCGCCAGGTCTTCCTATTGGCCCAAGGATCCCCTCAGGCCAGAGCAGTGTCCACTGACGGTGTCCCACATCCCGCCCCTTGCCCCACATCTCACTTCATGTCCTCCATTACACACCCAGGCCCCACCACATGTTCACCCTTCCCCCTCACCTACCCATGTCTCTGTCACACATCTCATGTCCCTGCCACATGCTAAGGCCATCCTGAACCAGCTGGTTTATACCGCAGGCCCCAAGTTGCCCTTCTATCCCTCACCCCCATCTCATTTCTCATTTACCTGTATACACTTGGGTCCCTGCCACTCACCCAGTCCCATCATTACCTGTACACCCAGCTTATGTCCCCTTGCACTGTGTCCACAGAGTGCATCAGATGGCTTCTGGAAATCGGTGGCCACTCGAGTACCCAAGGAGCCGCCTGAGATCCGCATTCTCAACCCATACTTCATCCAGGAGGCTGCCTTCACCCTCATCGGACTGCCCTTCAACAACGGCCTGATGGGCAGGGGGGTGAGGCTCCTGGGCCCTTGGGAGAAGGAGGAGGAGAACTGGGCCACAGGGGCCTTGGGAAGAAAGGAGGGGATGATAGGGTGGGTGGCAGCCGTCCTGGGAGGTAGTTTTCGGGGAAGAGGGCTCTTCTTGGCAGTGAAGTGTAGTTAGCTCTGGAGAGCCTATCTGTGGTCTCCGCCCCGAGGTTGAGCTCCATATGCCTCCTCTCCCATTCTCCAGAACATCCCAACCCTTGGCAGTGTGGCAGTGACCATGGCGCTGCACGGCTGTGATGAGGTGGCAGTTGCAGGCTTCGGCTACGACATGAGCACACCCAACGCGCCCCTGCACTACTATGAGACCGTGCGCATGGCAGCCATCAAAGAGGTTTGGGGCTGGATGTGGGGTAGAGCCCAGGGAGGGGGGCTTCCAGCACAGAGGACAATCTCTGATGCATGTAAATGAATAGTAAAGTGACAAGCCAGCTGCCCAGATCTCCCCAGGAAAGCCCTGCCCACCCTCAGCTAAGCAGAAGCACTGGAAGTCCACTTCCTGCAGGCCTCTGACCACCGACATCCTACTTGCTCCTTTCCCCAGTCTCCCCAGAAGCCAGCCTCCCTTCCTCAGGCCTTTCTCTGAACTCTCTCCCTCCATGGGGCCCTCCCTTCCCTGTCTTGTACCTCGCCCCTCCTTGCTGCACCTCCACCCATAGTACATGAGTCTCAGCCCAGGTCCAATGGGCTTCCTCTGCAATCCCTATCTTTTCCCAGACGGCTTACTTGCCCCTCGGTCTCAGGAAGGGCCCCTGTACCTCCTCCACCCTTCCCTGTGACCAAGCAGGACTCCCTTCATCAGAATTTCTCCCAGGAAATCCACATGTACAGGTATGTTCCAGCCCTCCTAGACTGCCAGCTCTCCTGGCATCACAGCAAGGATCCCATGTGGAAAATCTGAATCCTCTTCTCTACCTTAGCTTCTACAACCCGCCTTCACAACCCCAGCCTGACATCTGGAAATCTCAGGCCAGTGCCCTGAGCAGCCTCTCTGCCCCTACATCTGGGTGATGGAGTGTGGTTGGAAAATCTCTTTATCTATGCAGATTCACATCTCCATGACTCTGGGGATTCTGGTCTCTGCCAACTCTTATTCCTGCCGATCAGTGTCTACCTGCCGCTCTCCAGCCCCACCACACTGTGCGGAGCCTCATACTCCACAGGTTCCCAACAACCCTACCTCCAGGGAGAAAGCCAGAGTCCCCACTGGGGCACCCCCTTTGCACTCCTCCCTCCCATTCAGCCTTTTGCCCACACCTGACACAACTCTCCTGAAGGTCACCAGTGACCTGTGTCAAGACTGCCAAATCATGTCTCTCAAGAACACTTCCCCCCGCCCCCAGCAGTACTGGCTATTGAACCAGAGGCACTCCATCACTGAGCTACACCCCAGCACTTGTTATTTTATTTTGAGACAGGGTCTCACTAAGTTGCCCAGGCTGGCCTTGAGCTTGGCAGTCCTCCTGCCTCAGCCTTCCAAGTAGCTGGGATTACAGGCATGTACCACCACAACCAGCACAGAAACACTTATGATGATGATGATAGTGTTGGCCACTC
Source organism: Geosciurus inauris (assembly GCA_004024805.1). Lineage (NCBI taxonomy): Eukaryota > Metazoa > Chordata > Mammalia > Rodentia > Sciuridae > Geosciurus > Geosciurus inauris. The sequence goes on from PVHX01008641.1 coordinate 4,301, forward strand.
CTTTCTGCTTAGGCTTCTGAATCATTAATTTCTCCTCCTATTTCACTTACCTTCTCTCATTCTCTTTCTCATGTCATAGGTTTTGATCTACCCAGTAAGAATCAATTTTAACTAAGGCTCCATCTCAGACAGTCTTCTCACTGTACATGTCCAGATTTACATCCTCATCCATGGCTTCAGTTACCATCTGGGTTTTGTTAAGTTTTTGGTTGTCTTGATCTGTTCAGGCTGCTATTCCAGAATACCATAGTCTATGTGGCTTTTAGAAAGTAGAAATTCATTTCTTACAGTCCCCTAGACTGCAGGTTCTAGATCAGGGTGCTTGGAGATCTGGTGCTTGGTGAGGACCCACTTCCTGACACAAAGGACTGTCTTCTCACTGTGTCCCTGCATGGTGGAGGGCATGGGAGTCCCTAAGTCTCTTATAAGGACACCATTCCTATGGGAAGTAGCCTCTGGAAATGCCAGTTAGGCAAGGACTGCTAGCTGTGATAAGAACAGCTCCTGAGGTAGTGAGGTAGTGAATGGCGGGTAGAGACTGCAAGAGTTGCATGTGGTAAGTGCAGTCAGGATGTGGAGAAGGGGTGGGGAGAGGCTGAGCAGTAGCTGGACGGTGAAGCAGTTCCTATAGGAGTCCTGCACACAGCAGAGAATCTGGGCAGGAAACAGGCTGTGAGCAGTAAGTACAACTGCTTGCTCAGATATAGGGAGAGAACAGCAGTGATTGCCCAGAGAGACAAGAGCAAGGAAGAAGCACAGGTAGTTAGAGCAGAACCCAAGACACCAGTGGCTGGAAGGGAAGAGGAGCCAAAGACAGAGATAGAGGGCTAGAAGTGGAGCTCAGTGGTAGAGCGCTTGCCTAGTATGCACAAGGCCCTGGATTCAATCCCCAGCACCACAAAAAATGAAATATTTGTCAGAAGAAAAAAAATTTTAAAGGTTGGAAAAGGAGCTATAGTGGGAGACCCTGCTGAGAAAGTGAGTTGTACAGTAGTTGAGTGTCCAGAATCCTTCCACAGTAGTGCAGAGCTCCAGAGGCCTCCTAACTTGTCTGCATAGAAGAGGGAGTTAACAAATGAGCACCAGAGAGGGGCGTCACCTGGTCTGAGAGCTACACTCAGGGCAGACTTTTGTGTCTACTTTTTCATTATGAAAGAAAATTGTCTAGGGAATGAAATTGATCAAATTATGTGTATGTGCAAATATGACAATGAATCCCACCATTATGTATAATTATAATGCACCAATAAAAATAAAATACTGGGGGCTAGAGTTGTTGCTCAGTGATTAGAGTGTTTGCCTGGCACATGTGAGGTACTGGGTTTGATCCTCAGCACCACATAAAAATAAATAAAATAAAGGTACTGTGTCCATCTAAAACTAAAATTAAAAAAATTTAAATAAAATAAAATATTGGCAGTGACTACTATAAAAAGAAGAAAATTGTCAAGCATAAGCATAGAGAATAATACACTTAGCTCCCATGTACCAGTTATCCACACATGGCCATTGTTTCATCTGTCCTTCCTTTCATGGTCCCCACCCCACAGATCTCAGCAGATCTTTCTGGCCACAAATACTTCACTGGGTTACTCTAAAAGATAAAGACTTTTTAAAAATTTTTCATGCCTAAAATAATTAACAATAATTTCTTAGTGTCCTCAAATATCCAGTCCTCTGCTGACCTGTTACCCCTCAGTGACTCCTAGTGGGTGCTCTTGAAACTGACTCATCGCGAGGCACTAAGCAACTCAGTGAGACCCTGTCTCTACATAAAACACAAAATAGGGCTGGGGATGTGGCTCAGTGGTCGAGTGCCCCTGAGTTCAATCCCCAGTACCAAAAAAAAAAAAAAAAAAACAGAAAGAAACTGACTCATCGATGGGTTATTTCTTCCCAGGAGAGGGAGGTATGGAATAAGTAGTTTTGTAAGTTTCTACACGTGCTTGAATCCCGACACTGCCATTCTTCTGAACCTGTTTTCTTGCCTATAAAATTAAATTCCATTCAACAAATGTGTTTATTGAGCACCTACTCTGTGCCTAGCACTCCCTGCCCTCAAATAGAAAGGAAGTTCAGAGCCAAGGAATATACGGAATTTTGCTGATGACTGCCTGAGTTTCAGATTGAGAAGATTTAGAAAGTTAGAGATGGCTGACTGGATCAAAATAAGGATTGACAGAGCCCTGAATTCCTAGCACCAATGAACATTGTGAGTATAGGTATGGTGAAGCACAGTGCTGATAAAAGCAACAGAGAGGCCAGTTGCGTACAAGCCAGGATTGACATTCATTTATTCAGTGAAGTTTTTTCATTCTTAGAGGGAATTGGTCATTCAAGCTTCCCTGTAAGAGTCCTGGGGATGGAGAAGAGCCCTATCCTGGAAACCCTGAAGGGCCACATCTTCCCTATAATTTCCACATTAACAAAAAATATAGCCTCTTCTAGTGAGGTGCCGTGGTGCACACCCAACAACTTGGGAAGCTGAGGCAGGAGGATCACAAGTTCAAGACCAGCCTCAGCAACTCAGCAAGGCCCTAAGCAACTTAGTGATACCCTGTCTCAAAATAAAAAATAAAAGGGCTGGGGATGTGGCTCAGTGGTAAAGCACCTGTGGGTTCAATCCCTAGTACTAAAAACAACGTTTGGGGCATGCAGCTCAGTTGTAGTGTCCCTAGGTTCAATCCCCCATACTGCAAAAATATAGATAGATATTAGATAGATAGAGCAAGCTATATATAAAAATTTTACTAATGCTAGTCAAATGTCCTTTTCACAAAAAAGTGTGAGATGACAGATAGCTTAATTAGCTTGATTTAATCATTGCACAATGTATATGTATAGCAAAACATCATGTTATACCCCATAAATAAATATAAATATATATGTAATTATTATTTGTCAATTAAAGTTTTGTTTTGTTTTGTTTTTTTAAAGTTAGCCTCTGCTCCTCAGGCTCCCTGACTCCTGTGACCAGGGAGGCAGGATTTCATCAGCATCCCCAGGCCTGGAGAGTGAATTCTGTCAGGCCAGAGTGACTCCACCCCCTTGTTCTTGGACTTCAATGACTCACCTGCCTGCTCTCAGGGTGTCTAGAACCTAGGTGCTTCCAGACTAGCCATGGGTGGGTTGGAGTCTGAGGACACAGGGTCCTTCCTCCAGAACTGAGGAGGGGACTGGGAAGCCTACACCACCCAGACTTGGAAGTCAAGGGTACAGTTCTGAAGGAATTCAGGTGGGATGTGAAGGTTGTTTTCTCTTGAGTCTCAGGAAGCGGGACGAGTTATGGCACCCTGCAGCAGGGTCATCGTGGTCTTGTAGGCACCATGGATGACAAGATTTCTAGTATGCCATAGATTCTAGTCACAGAGCTTCAGAGGGCAGGGACTGAAGAGGGCAGCCCCTTGGGCTGCCAACCTCATCACTTCTTCATCTCTTTCCTTCTAGTCTTGGACACACAACATCCAGAGGGAGAAGGAGTTCCTGAGGAAGTTGGTGAAAGCGCATGTCATCACTGACCTAAGCAGTGGCATCTGAGTGAGCCCAGCACTCGGCCACACAGGCCTATGTGCCACATGAGCAAGTAGCAGCCACCTGTGCAGGAGTCCTCAGACCCAGAGAAGGACAGTGCCAAGAGGCCCCAGGGGCAGCAAGGCCTTGATGGGGCAGCCAGAGCTGTGCCTATTCGGAAACCAGCCTCAGAGACCAGCACACAGCCTCTCTCAGCCTGGGTCCGTGAAGCCAGAGGGCCAGGAGGCCCCTGGCTGTGCCCAGCAGGCCCAGCATGCAGGAGGTTGGACCGTAGGCAGCACGGCTGCTGCCAGAATTGTTTCTCCAATCAGTGTTTGGTGTATTATCATTTTGTGAATTTGGGCAGGGGGGAGGGGGGGATAATTTATTTTTAAATAAGGTTGGAGATGTAAACTTTGGTCCACTTGCTGTGCAGGAAGAGGCCCACTAGAGGGCCCATCAGGCAGTGGTACCAATTAGCTCCCTGGAGGGTGGGAACGCAGTGATCAGCCTGTGCTGTACTCCAGGGCCACAGGGAAGTGGGCAGCATCTCATGCCAGTCCCCTCTGGCTCACCACACTGTTTGGCCTTTCTTGGTGAGATGGGGTATCCTCACTCACCAGCCCCCAGCTGTTCTGCAGGGAAACCCTGGAGCCATCCCTTCGGAGCCAACAGGACAGCCCTGGGCTAGAGCAGAAAGAACTCGAAAGCTCAGGAGGCCCAGCCCAGCTTAATGGGAATGGCTGTCCTCCCCAGCCACACCTGATCCACGGGACACCACCCCCGCCTGCACTGACCCACTTGGCAGGTGTTCTGGGTTTCCACAATGAGACTGCTAAGTCCTTGGGTTCTGCCTTTAGCCTGGACCAGAGGGAAGTGAGGCCCAAGGACTTTACCTAGGCTGTGGCAGCCATCCTAGGCAGCCCTCATGGAAGCAATAAAGATCTTCCCTGAACCTAGCCTCCTTTTTTGCTTTTTCCTACTTTTCTGGAAGAAACAGAAACCCAAGGGTTCAGCCACTATGCTGAATGCTGGGTTCCCAAGGGCCTCCTCTCCAGCCCACAGGGCATCGGATCCCTTCACTTCTTATGTCATGTCCAGGACCTAGGTGGCCACCAAGGAACCTCTGGGGTTTTACCTTAAGAGAGAAAGGCCAGTGGTAGCCGCTGCCTGGAGAGGCCCACAGACCACTCCTTGACACCCTTGGCTTGGCTCTGGAAAAAATATCCCTTGACCCCAAGTTAGCACATAGGCATGACCTCTCCATCCAGCCCACCTTCCCACATAAAACAAGGGACACACAGCTCAACTCTAAATATCCCCTGGGGAACTTCAGAAAGGACACCCTCCACCTCACCCTCTTAGAGCCTTAGAATTGGATCCCTTTCTTCCTCATTATTCCCAGCAGGCCTGGGTATGGACAAACACCCACACTTGAGGCCATGCGGAGGGAGCTTCCTGCACTTCTCCTGCCTACTCCAAGAGTCCAGGCAGCCCCAGGCCCTCCCACTGTGTCCCCCCACCCACCCAGGACAGAGTCCAGGCTACCCCAAGGAATGTGACTTCTCACATGCTCTCCTTACTGCTGAAGTCTGTTCCCAGACAGAGCCCGCCTCAACTGAGGCAAAGTGAGGCCCTGACTGAGGGACAGTCAAACCCAGAAATGCCCTTCATACTCTGCTGAAAACGGCCCCTGTGATGCATGACTCCAATGCACCACCAGTTCCTGCGCGGTGGCACCCACTCAGAATTATATAGAGACTAAGTTGCTTGCCCTGAAGTAGTAGTCCTGGCTGAAAAAGCCCCAGGAAAGCTACCCTAGGGCAACCAGTTATGGGAGGCAACAGATCAAGTTGTTCACCACTTGACCTCCTATTCAGGGTCCAGTCAAGCCTTCTAGAAGCTCCCAGCAACAGCCTTTCTCCGCAGTCTGACTGTAATCCCTCCCCAGCACTGCACAAAACTTCCTCACAAAAGCTGTGGTTCTGAGCCATGGCTGCACACCAGAATCACCTGTGCAGATCTGGAAAACTGCACCTGCCCACCCTGAGACCTGGTGACTGATTCAGATTGGGGTGGGGCCCGGATGTGGTACTTCTTAAAGATCCCCAGTGGTTCTGATGCATAGCTGCATGCAGCTGGTCCATACACGTTCCCTGAGCACTCATCCCCGCCCACAGCTTCCAGTTGTGTGTCAGTTGGTCAACAATTCTCATATTGTCATTGCCAGCTGAGCTCCCTTCACTGTGCTCCAGGCTACAAATTCTGCTTCCTGAACATTTGCACTAGGAGAATCCACAGGCCTTTTCAACTCAACATGTTCAACACCGAACTCATGAGCTCCTGCCCCTAACCAGCTCATCTCCCAGAGTCTCATTTCCCACAGTGTATCCTCTCCACTTGGTCACCCAGGCCAAAGCTAAAGGCACACCTCTATCCTTCCTACCTGTCCACCCCATCCAATCAAGTACCAACTGAATTTTCACAGGGGTGTGTGGAGGATTGAGGTCATGCAGCCCCGGGCTTCCTGCTCAAGCCTCATCTTTGCTGCCCAGCAGTCTCCTGGCTACCTCACCCCTCCTCTATCTTCCCTGTCTCCAAACCATCCACCACACTGCATCTCTAGAGTCCTGTGCAAAGCATCTCTGACCACACCGTTCTGCTCAGAACCCTTTGATGGTTTCCAGACTCTTGGGAATAAAAGGCCAGATTCCTTAGTATGACCTTCCCAGCCACGTTACTCGCCCAATCCCCAGCCCACCTGCCCAATTGCTATAATTAGGCATCCGAAATGCCACCGTCCAGCTCGTACTTCAAGCTGCAGCCCACATGTTCCCCTTCTGTGACCCTCTCCTTTAGCCCTCCTTCCCACTTCCACGTCTCTGCCGGGTGACCTCGGTGTTAGCAGGTGCCGCTCCTCTAAGCCCCAGGCAACTCAGGAGGTGAGCGGTAGGTGTAGTAGGCTCGGACCTTGGAAGTTCAGCGCGGAGCCTTGTCGTCCGAGGACGATGACCCGTCCATTAAGAGAGAAATTATCTGGGGTACCAGACGCGGCAGGACGGCCAGCCGGACCCCAACGTCTACACACAAAGGCCGCGGCTAAGGCCGGGACCGGCCTGTCCCTCCCTCCCCGCCCTCGCTCGCTCTCTCCCGCCCTCGGCCAGTCCTCTCAGCTCCCTACTTCGCGAGTCTACGAACTCCGAACTCCCAGTTTCCGCGCCTCTCCGGTGCCCGCGTTCTCTATTCTGCATCCGAGGGTACTATCCCAGCGTCTACCCCCCACCTCCGGGAACCCAAGGGAGCCAGTGGGGACCGGATCCGGCGGGTGGAGCGGCCAGGTGAGCCCTGAAAGGTGGGGCGGGGCGGGGGCGCTCTGGGCCCCACCCCGGGATCCGGTGACGCCGGGGCTGGAATTTGACACCGGACGGCGGCGGGCAGGAGGCTGCTGAGGGATGGAGTTGGGCTCGGCCCCCAGACGCGGCCCGCGGGCTCCGCCAGCAGCAAGTCCCTCGGGTCCCAGCCCTGGCTGTAACTGGGGTTGGGAACCCCGCACCCGAGGTAAGCCAACCCGCTTACCCATCCCCTGGTCCCAGTCCTGGATGGACGCTCCAGGGGCTGGGGGCAGAGGCAAGGCAGCCTTCACTTTTCTGACATCCTCCCTCTCCTGGGCCCTCAGAGCAGCTCTTTGCCTCTCCCAGCCCCTCCAGTCCCTCTTGTCCCTTGTTAGACTGTGCTAGTCCTGCTGTAATGTGAGGCTCCCGCTGCCACTACAGGGCACCGACTGGCTGCCAAGGCCGCACTCTTGGCTAAAAGAAGTGCTGCCAGGTGCACAGCCCTGGGTATGAGCCATCTGAGCTGCGAGAGCAAGTCCAGCACTGGTCCCAGGAAAGGTGCCTAGAAGAAAACGGTGCAGGACCCCTGCCCATGGTGAGTAGTGGGTTGATGGAAGTGGGTGGCAAGGGCTGAGAATCAAGTGACCCCGGAGAGACAGAGATAGGACTTGAGCTGCCTTCAAGCAAGGGTCTTGCTCCTGGGCTCTGCCTAAGTGCAGAGGCCCCTAAGGCTGCCTTGCCTAACTTTTGCTCTGTGGGTGATAACAGTCAGTGGCCTGGTCTTGAGGACTCTGAATCCAGTTAGCCAATAAGCCAACACCTAGCTCTGTAGGAAGGCCTGAGGAGGTCTGTTCCACAGATGTGTAGGTATTCTGTGTCCTAGGGGGAGGAGAGTGACAGCCTGATCCAAGAGGAGACTGGCTAATGAGGGCCCATGAAGGTTCTGGGTTCCCAGAGAGGCTTTGGGGAGTGCTATCCAGTAGGGGCTCAAGAAGGTTGGCATCAGAAAGAATGGCTCATGGGGCAAACTTCTAGGAGCAAGGCCAGGCTGCCAGATCCACAAGAGAGAGGCTAAGGAGGGGACAGACCTGGGCCAGCTCTCAGGGTGGCTCAGCTTTGAGATCAGGCTGCTAATGGAGGCCAGCCTGGTCCTCCGGGGAGTGACTCAGACTTGAGTGCAGAAAGAATATATAAAAGCCCACCTCCCCTTCAAGTCTGCAGGCTTGGCAGACTCTGCCCCCTGGTGGCCATAGGAAGCCATGGCCCAGGCCCTGTGTTTTCAGAGGGCCCATGGGCCTTCACCATCTGCTGGTGCAGGACATCTGTGGACCTAAGAGAAAACACATGTCTTTGGGTCCAGAACACACATTACAGAGGAACAAGGTGCAGTGCTGCTGGCCCTGGTGGGCAGCTCAGGCCTCACTGGGCCTCACCGTCATCAGATAACTCTCAGAGTGACCAGCAGCCACTCTAATTCTTCTCCAGGTCTCAGATTCCTCCTCTGTGGCATGGGGTGAAAGTTGTTTGTGGGATCAGGGATGGCCAGCTACTGCTACCTTCTCCAGTCAGTCTTGGCAGCTCCAGCCCCACAACACAGAATGGGAAAGTTCTGGGAAAACAGGACCCCTCTCCCCACGGCTGTGTGGGTCTACCCTTATGAATTTAGGTAATCTCTGAGTTTTTCTGAGTCTTGTTTGCTTATCTGGAAAAAGGGAATTAAATCATTTATTTCCCTCATGGAGTTGTAAAAGAGGAAATAACTGCAAAGCACCTAACACATAGTAAGATTCTCAATGCAGCTACTTCTCCTGGATTGAGTCTAGCTATCCAAGTCCCCTGTAGCTTGAAGAAATTCAGGTGGAAGGATGACCTCCTCAAAAGATAACTCATCTCTCAATATGCAAGCTGCCTCACAAAGAGGGTGGGGTACCAGGTCAACAAAGGCTGATGGGAGCTCCTGGTGTTGATAGAGATGGAACTTGGACTTGGAGGCCCTACTGCACTGCCCCACCGCTCCTGGCCTAAATGGCAGGTGAGTGACCCACAGACACTCCCAGCTGGTTTTGAGGAAGGGTGGCTCGACTGGGGAAGAAGAGCAGGATTTGGCCTGGGCTGAGACCAGATGTAGGAGGGAGTGGTCAGACAGGGAGGAACCAGGCATGCCAGTTAAGGAACAGGACTTCTCTGGATGGTCAATGCACTCAGGTGATTTCTCCCATGGGCTCCCAAAAGCTGCGAACCCATTCATCTAGAACCTAAGCCCTTCCTGACTCCCAGCCAACAACTAGGAGCCCACCGCCCTCTCGGATCTCAGCCCAAGGCAGCCCCTCCCTGGGCTCGCCCCACCGCAGCCCACCAGGGCGCCCTCTTCCTTCCTGAGGCTCCACTTCCATCTCTGCACAGCCTGCCCTATGGCCGACCTTAACCGCTCTGGTCCTGCTAAGTAGCGTCACCGAGGCCTCACCGGATCCCAAGCCTCACAGTCCAGCCACCCGCGAAGATCCCGCGCCAGTCCTAGCGCCGCCCACCCGCCACCCCCGGGGTAGGTGAGAGCGTGAAGGGGCGGGGCAGGGGCGAGGCTGGCCGGGGAGTGTGTGACTTTATCTCATTCCAGGGCAACTCACGGCCCGTTTGTGTGGTGGAAGAGCCGGGCGGCCACAGCCGCAGCCTCCCCAACCAGTACCCGCGCCACCCGCGCTCCCAGCCCCGCCAGTGTCCCCGCCTACTGCGCCCCGCGGTGTCCGCGCGGTGCGTGCGGGGACCCGGGGCAGCCGCACGCGGGCCACGGGGACGCGGAGCTGCCGCCTGCGTTCACAGTTGGTGCCGGTTCATGCGCTCGGTCTGGGCCACAGATCAGATGAACTGGTGCGTTTCCGCTTCTGCAGCGGCTCCTGTCGCCGCGCTCGCACCCCGCACGACCTCAGCTTGGCCAGCCTGCTGGACACTGGGGCCCTGAAGCCGCCCCCCGGCTCCCGGCCAGTCAGCCAGCCCTGCTGCCGGCCCACTCGCTATGAGGCAGTATCATTCATGGACATCAACAGCACCTGGAGGACCGTGGACCACCTCTCAGCCACTGCCTGTGGCTGCCTAGGCTGAGGGATCTCTCCAAGGCTTTACAGACCCTTACCGGTGCATCTTGATGCCTCAGACCTCCTGCTGGGCCCCATTAGCCAGGGGCCTCAGCGAGCGATGGAGACCTCAGAGCTGAGGCGCCAGCCCCATCAGAGACAGAACATCAGCCCTGGAGAAATGGAAGGACTATTGACCAGCAGCCTCAAGGGGCTTATATGGACTCGAGAGACTTCAGCCATGGAGACATCAGGAACCACTTCTCACATACTGGCACCAGCCAGGCAGAGGTCCTGGGACCTCCTCCTCTAGAGAATCCAGCAATGGCCCAGGTGGGGCAGATTTTGGAGGAGTCACATTGTAGTTGCATGGCTGAAAGCACCTGTGCTGGAGCTGGCCTTGTACTCACTCCTGGGCACTGGATCCCTATTTATTATTTCTAACTTATTTATTTACTGTGGTAATTTGTCAGATCCTTTCCTGGGCAATGGGGGGATTGGTAGAAGAGGTAAGATGGAGGTGTGTCCTGACCTTCCCACTCACACACTTCACTCAGCAATCACAGGCTTGGCCAGCTACTTGCCCCCACCTAGCAGCTCTGAAATGGAAGACATGGAGCCCTGGGCAGAGTGAGTAGCCAAGGTGCATTCACAGGTCAGCTCACAGCCCCCCTCCACAGTCTCCAGCACTTGAGGCCTGGGTTACCTGTAGGAAAAGAAACTACAGAGCCTTCTGAGGAGAAAACCCCATCCCATATCAGTGGTACTCTTGAGTTCCTAGCTTAGTGGGTAAAGACAGAAAACCATACATTGCCCTGCCCCACTGTCATTGATCAGTATCTACCATCCAGGGAACTGTCTTGAAGGCACCCTGACAGGTGCATACACTACCTTTCCTTGCAGATATCTGGTCTAGTATGGGGAGCTCACTGCCTTCATTCAATGAAACAGTTGAGGGCAAGAAAACATCTGAAAAAATGCCAAAGGTGGGAAGAGGATGCACTGGGATGCTGATTTGGGTGATGAAATAGAGTTTCACAGACATATGAATGTAGGAAAGGACTGAGGAGCTTCAGAGTGACCTGTATTCTGGGTGGTAAATGAGGGTTATTCATTTATTCAGCCAACAAATATTTACTGAGCACCAATTATATGTCAGCTATTGAGTAGACACTAAGGATAGACAATCAATACTCAATAACATGCATACTTATTTAAATTCAATTTGGCAAGTGATATATAAAAAAAAAGAACAGGAAACTAAGAGGTACATACTTTAATCTGGAAGGAACATAAGTGCTGACCCTGTTCTCTCACACTGTCCCCAGTCATCTCCAAAAAGTCAATGCAATTCCCTAAGGCTTTCTGTGTGTCTTTTAAAACTGTGATTCCTAGGTCCTAGGTATTTGTTTTTGGTTGACCTATATGATTTTCCTTCTTTGGAAATAAGACAGGGGTATGGTGTTGGAAAGGACGCTACATCTAAGGGACTATGGGACATCCAGAGGGGTTGTCAGGAAGCAGGGGGATATGCTTGTTGATCTGGAGCTGAGGATGGAGGTCTGGATTGGATAGGTTTGAGAACCATCAGTGCAGAGGCAAGTGACCAGGGGTGGATGACAGCACCCTGTGAGCGAGACAGGGTTGAGGGTGGGATCTCAGGCATTTAACACTTGACAAATTCCTTCCCATCTTCTCACATGCCTGCCTGCTTTGGCAAGAAGCCACTTCTCACACATTGGCACTGGTCCAGGCAAGTGAGGAGCCACAAGAGCTCTGAAAGCTGGGCCCATTCTGGGTCAAGGAGGTAAACCATGCCCATGCTCCCCTTCTGCTCCAGTTCTAGGCACCAAAAGTTTGGTGCATTTTTGCTCTCAAACACCCCCTTGGTCCCTCTCTCTGCCTCTAAACTGATTCAGGATCCTCAGTTTCCATAAATACCCCCCCCCAAAGAAAATGTATCAGTGTCATACAGTCTGTAAAAGGCTGATTGGGAGTATTGAAAACATCCTGTCAATTCCATGGCTCTGGTATCTCCATTTTTTTATTCTGATCTCTGTTTCACATTTGCAAAAACACATTGCTCATTGGTTGGTCTTCCCAGAATTAGGACATGGTCTTCAACAAATCACCACCCTTGCAAGACAGAAAATGATAGGCAGCTTTGAAATGACAGTTTTTCCAGCTCCAGAGAACACCTCAAACTCCCCTCTATGTTCATTTCATCTGAGATACATAGTTCCAGGTTCTACTTACTCCCCCTGCCTGCAGTTGCCTGGTCTGGAAGATGCCCTTGCCAATGACTTTCCTCCTTCCCTGTCCAGGGATTGCCATCTTATTCCTGGCTAGAGATCCCTGTAATGCAGTGTGTGTGGACTAGCTGACTAACTGAGGTCTCATCTTGAAAAGAAGTTAGAGCCGGGCACGGTGGTGCAAGCCTGTAATCCCAGCACTTAGGGAGGCTGAGACAGGAGAATCGTGAGTTCAAAGCCAGCCTCAGCAACAGCGAGGCACTAAGCAACTCAGTGAGACCCTGTCTCTGCATAAAACACAAAATAGGGCTGGGGATGTGGCTCAGTGATCGAGTGCCCCTGAGTTCAATCTCCAGTACCCGCTCCCAAAAAAAGAAAGGTTAGATAGAGGTTAGATAGAAAGTCGAGTGATCACAGAAAAGATTTAGGAGAACTTGTGTGGGTCTCAACCTAACTTGGAGTTGCAAAGTCCTTTGAAAATCTGATGAAAGCTATGACCCTCTCCCCAACCAAAATGCTAGAAATGTCACTGTTATGTAAATCAGGTAAACAATTTTAGGGGAGTTCCACAGACTTTCTTTTCTTTTTCTTTCTTTCTGTGTGTGTGTACTGGAGATTAAACTCAGGGTTGCTTTACCACTGAGCTGCATCCTTTTTCTTTCTTTATCTTGATATGTGGTCTCATTGAGTTGCTTAGGGACTTGCTAAGTTGCTGAGGCTGGCCTCAAACTTGTGAATCCCCTGCCTCAGCTTCCCAAGTCTCTGGAATTACAGATATGTGCCATCTTGCCCAGTGTCCACTGACTTTCCATATCTCATTCAGAGGCCCCTTTGGAGTGCATGGCCACCATGTTGTGATGACATACCCTGTTCTAGATACTATGATGAATATCCTTCTGTAGCTAGATTCCTCTAAATGTATCCAGTTCTAATATCAGGGCTCTCTGTCTCAACTATTTACAATGCTCCCCATTCTTCAACCATTTTATATCTCATATCTCCTTTCCCTCTATTTATACTGGCTCAAGTATACCCCATTATTTTAAAAATGATGCTGTAGCTGGGCGTGGTGGCGCAAGCCTGTAATCCCAGCACTTAGGGAGGCTGAGACAGGAGAATCGCGAGTTCAAAGCCAGCCTCAGCAAGGGTGAGGCACTAAGCAACTCAGTGAGACCCTGTCTCTACATAAAACACAAAATAGGGCTGGGGATGTGGCTCAGTGGTCAAGTGCCCCTGAGTTCAATCCCCAGTACCAAAAAAAAAAAAGATGCTGTGACATCTACATCAGTAGACAGACATATATGCTTCCACTTCTTCTTCATTAAAAAAGCTTTTGCTGAGGTACCAGGGACCTTATCATTCTAAACCCAGTAGCCACTTCTCAGCCTTTAGTACTGTGAACATTCAGGAGCACTCAATTTTGTCAATCCTCCTTAAAAAACTGCCTTCCCTTGTGTCTGTCTCTCTTTCTTCAGTACTGGGGGATTGAACTCAGGGGTACTCTACCACTGAACTATAGATCCATATACCCAGCCCTTTTTATTTATTTATTTATTTTTAAATATTTTTTTAGTTGTTGATGGATCTTTATTTTATTCATTTATTCCTTATATGTGGTGCTGAGGATCGAACCCAGTGCCTCACGCATGCTAGGCAAGCGCTCTACTACTGAGCTACAGCCCCAGCCCCCTTTTTATTTTTAAAATATTTTTTAGTTGTAGATGGACACAATACCTTTATTTTATTTATTTTTATGTGGTGCTGAGGATTGAACCCAGGGCCTCACACATGTGAGATGAGCACTCTACCACTGAGCCACAAACCCAGCCCCGAGTGCTTTTTATTTTTTATTTTCAGAAAGAGTCTTCCTAAATTGCCCAGGCTGGCCTTGAATATTGATCCTCCTGCCTTAGCCTTCCAAGTCACTGGGATTACAGGCATGTGCCACCACACCCAACTCCCAGACTCTCTTGATCTCATACTTACCTGGTTTCCTTCTATTCTTTCAGTTGCTCATTCTGCCTCTTGTTTCCCAGGGCTCTGAAATTAACTCTGTCCTGTTCCTCCTCCTTCTCCTCCTCCTCTTTCTTCTTCTTCTTCTCTCTCTCTCTCTGCAACATTATCTGCTTCCCTGGTTTCAGTTACCACCTCCATGCTAACTATGCTCACATTTTATCTCCATCCTAGACCTTTCTCCTGAGCCCCAAGTCTGTAATTCCAATGTCTACCTGCATATCTTTGGAAACCTAAAATTTCATATATCCATCTTGATATCTTGTTTTCAACTTTACATCCACCCTCCACTCTTCTCCACTCCGTTCTGCACCTCACACTGATGAGCTTCCCTGCTTTCCAGCTTCCACACCACCTCTGGTGTTCTCTCCTTGGTGAATATACCAAACTCCACCCAATGACAGTTGAGCAACATCTTAGACTCCTAGAGCTCTGTCACATCCATTAGCTACTAGTCACCTTAGATCTTTCAGGTCTTTTCCCTTCTCTCTACCTCCAATGCCATTATGTCGAAGCTTTCATAATTTTTCAGATGGTTTATTGCTTGTCCTTATAACTGGTCTATATCTTTAGTTTTAACTCTCTCCAATTAATCTCAATCCTGCAGCCAGAGAAGTCCCCAATCTCTTACTTTGAGCACTATCACACATTAGGCTATCTGTGAAGATTCAGAGATTGTGGGATACATGTTCTGCCATCAAGGAAGCCATAGTTGGAAATGGATGTGAAGGTAACATTGCCAAATTTAGCAAACAAAAATACAGGACATTCAGTTAAATTTGAATTATACATAAATGATAAATCCTTTTCTTTTAGAATGTCCCATGTAATAACTGGGATATGTTTATGCAAAAATTTGTTATGTATCTGAAATTTGAATTTAACTGAGGGTCCTGAATTTTTTCTGGCAATGCTGAGGGGAGGTAAACAAATAAATAGAAATCAACCATTGAAAATTCCTTCAACAGAAGTGTGACTGGGGTTCAAGTATGCATGCCAATGAGGGGGAAAAGTCTACACTCACAAAGGAAGAGGAATTGGTTCTACCAGGATAGAAAGTGAAGAGGGGCTGAGACAGTCTTTGTGGAGGAAGTGACAGTTGAACAGTCTTAAAAATGAAATATTTGGGGGCTGGGCTGTGGCTCAGTGGCAGAGCGCTTGCCTCGCATGCGTGAGGCACTGGGTTCAATCCTCAGCACCACATAAAAATCAATAAATGAAATAAAGATATTTGTGTCCATCTACAACTAAAAAAATATTTTAAAAAAATGAAATGTTTGCTCCTTCAAAGGTGAATGAGACTCTGGGCCTGTACAAGTTATTGGTTATTGTCTTTATTGCCTTTTAGCTCTAGATTCATCATGTCCTGTTGGGCCTGGTGTAGATCTTGGCCTTGGGCAGGGGTGGAGGAGTAAGGGCCTCTTCTTTGAGTTCTATCTCATCCCTAAGACTCTGCTACTCCTATATTCCTTAGAGTTCTCTTTACTTCTTTTGCTAATCAACCCCTTATTGCTTCAATCCCCTATTATGATTCAAAATCCTTATATTAAACTTTCCCATGTGCTTACTGCATGGTTTCTCTCTCCTGATTGGACCCAGACTGACAGCCATCTATTCATTCATTCATTCATTCATTCAGTGGTACTGAGGATTGAACCCAGGACTTCAGGCATTACAGAGCCTTCTTGACTGAGGCAGTAGAATAAACAAAGGCAAGGAAATGTGAAACAGGCTGGTATATTCTCAGGATTGCCAGAAAGTGCATGTAGAATTGGGGGAGGGTGCTCATCAAGACAAAGGGCTGAAGAGCAAATAAAGGACCTTGAACATTATGCCAAGGAGCTTGGACTTGGTCCTCAGGGAGCCATCAGGCAGTTTTATATGGGGTCAGTTGAAGTGTGTTTCAGCAGATCACTGACTCCTGTGTTGCATGAACAGGAAGGGGCAAGGCAGGATCCAGTTAAAGCTGTGGCACTGGAGCTGTTCGGTTAACACTTGGAATTAGGGCAGAAGCAGTAATAACAGAAGAGAAATGAGGTACAATAAGCAGGACTTGGCTACAAATTGGTTGTGAAGACTAATGAAAGAGATGGTTTCTAGGTGTCTGGTTTGGATGACTGGTAAGGAACACAGGGGATGTTCCTTTAGCATGTGAGGTATGGGAAAGATCTTGAGTTCAGTTCTGTACAGGTTCAATTTATAGTGCCTGTGACCTTCGGGAGACAAAGGTTGGAGGCAGCTGGATGTGTGGCTCTATAATTTAGGACAACTGGGCCAGAGAGATATGGGAGGCACAGCCTGAAGCCAAGGGAGTAGGGAGATATTGAAGGATAAGAGAAGGAGAGCTGGGTGGGGTGGCAGATGCCTGTAATCCCAGCTGCTGAGGCAGGAGGATCATGAATTCAAGCTAGCCTCAGCAATTTAGCGAAGCCCTAAGCAATTTAATGAGAACTTGTCTTTAAATAAAATAAAGAGGCAGGGGACGTGGCTCAGTGGTTAAGTGCCTCTGGATTCAATCCCTGATACCAAATTTAAAAAAAAAATAAAATAAATAAAGTCCTGGAATAGGTTGAGGAAGAGGGACAAGCTGGTGAAGGAGACCAGAAAGGAGCAATCAGAGAGGCAGGGGGAAACAAAACAAAAAAACAACAGAAGAATGGGAGCAAGTGGTCAACAGGGCCAGATGCAGTAGAAAAACCCAGTCACATAAGGACTGAAAACTTCCCGTTGAGTTTTCCTGCAACATAGTGGCCTGGGGACATTTTGCTGAGAACAACTAAAAAATGCAAGTCAAAATATATATTTTTAAGAATTAAATGCATCCATGAGCTGACAAAAGCATATACACTGAGGCCAATAAATAAATGAAAACAGGAAGCAAAATTCTGTAATTGTCTTTCACTCTGAGGGCATTTGCTATACCCAGTGAACCTGAACATCAGTTTTTAAGGGTTCCCTAAGCTTGCGAGAAAGAAGACAAAATCCAAGGCCCATTCACCATAGGAAGTCTAGTTGGAACCTTCTCCATAAACTGAGGACCCCAAAGAGTTATGCTCACATTGTGAGGGGAATTAGAAATGAATCTGCTTCCAGGCTGGGGATATGCCTCAGTGGTAGAGCACTTTGGGCTTAATCGCCAATAAAAGATGGGAGGAAATAAACCTGCCTCTCCTACCTAATCTCTCCCCCTCAACTACAGGGCTACAAAGAAAACTGCCTGCATCCAACCAGGTGATCGTCCCTGAGAATTCTTAATTACAAGCAGACAGACCTTCCTCTGGTTTTGCAGACCAAATTCACACTATGTTGCTAGACTGAAAAACTTCCAAGATAGATAGATAGATAAATAGATAGATAGATAGATAGATAGATAGATAGATAGATAGATAGATAGATAGATAGATAGATATTGGGATGAAATGTTTCTGAGATAAGTAAATAGATGATAAATAGGTATCAGTCTAAGTCTTTTTTTTTTTTTTTGGTGGTGGTACTGGAGATTGAACTCAGGAACACCCTACCACTGAGCCATATTCCCTGCCCTTTAACTTTCTATTTTGAGACAGGGTCTCACTAAGTTGCTGAGGCTGGCCTCAAACTTGCAATCCTCTCACCTGAGCTTCCTGAGTCACTGGGATTACAGGCACGTGCCAATGTACCTGGCTCAGATGGATAGTTTAACATGAACATGTATTGGTTTCAGGTGGCCAAGAGAAGCTCCCTATCCCTTTTTCCTTGGCTTTGGAAATGTTCTTTCCAGACCCCTCCCAGAGTTGTCACAGATTATGACCCCTGTGTGTCCTATTCTTGTCTCTAAGGTAAGAACCATTCTGTAACTGGCTCCCACAGATTCATCCCCATTTGGCTCTAAGCTACCCTGCACCATCCACATCTCCTGGAGATACCCTTTGGTCTGCCTCCCAGAAATGTCCCAAATTCTCGCCTACTTCAGTCCATCTGTCCTCCCAGAAGTTTGTAAAGCATATTTAGGAACTACTGTTGGCAAGTGGCTTCTTCCTCTATCAGGTGAACCCCTGGGGTGAAGACAAAGAGCTGTGGATTGGAAGCAGGCAGAAAACTCACACCAACCAAGTTGCAGCCTCCAGGCCAAGTCCTACTCAAGTATTATTTCAATTTGTCCTTCACTGGAAGAATCTCTCTATTTCAAAGGAAGCCAAAGCCTCATGGTTAGAAAGATGCATAAACACTTGTGAACCCAGGTCTTAGTTCAGAATTTGTGCTCTTAACTCCCCCTTACCCATCTTCCACTAGAGAAACTTCTAGCCCACACCAGGCTCAGGGTATTTCACATCCTAGGCCCAGGCCTGGAATTAGTCACTTTATTTTGGTTTCCTGTTTCCTCCTTCCAAATTTTTCCTGCCTCTACCCTTTCCTCCTTCAATGCTACAGTTTTTTTTTTCTAAAATGCAAATGCAACCATCATTGCCCACTTGAAACCTCATCATAGCTTTATATTGCACTTAGTGTAATATACAAAATCCTACAAGAGTATATTGTTCCCAACTTGCTTTTCAAATCTCATCTGTCAGTAGTTCCCTCCCTCTTCCTCACCCGACATAGATCCTCTTAAACTGATCACAAATAACTAATGTTCTTCAAGCTCTTTCTTGATAAAGATTTGCTGAGTGAGTCCCACTAGACTTTGCTTGCCAGCTAAGTAAGCCCCCTCTTCCCCAGGCTCTCATTATTCTTCAAGTTCAGATCAAATTTCTCCTCCTCATTTCTAAAGTCCTTTAGTTTTTAATTAGTATTATTTCCTTCCCTTTTGGGATAGCTGGCAGTAGTTAATTAAAGGACAACTGAAGGGGTAAAAGCAGAGACTTCTGGGATCTACCTTTGAGTTGCTGAGAAAACTGAACCTAAGATATGCAAAATACTGCCCCAGCACTCAAATTTGTGCTACTCTTATTTGTCGTATACAGAAAGAAAACTTATGAAATTCCTCCGAGCACTGTCCATGGTATGTGTTTTCCTGGTTGCTTGAGTGGTCCCGAAAACCATCCATCTTTTTTATTCCTGAGGCTTACCAAGCCCCAGCTCTTAACTTCTCTGGGCAGTGCGGTTGGCTTCCTCAAAAACAGCTCCTTCCCTGGTTCTGGCGTTACACTGGCAGGAAAGCATCGAAGAGAACTGGCCCCCTCTTCTCCCTTCTCCGGCCCGGCTCCTGTCTTCTCCCACAGGCCCCCTAAGTCGCATCCTCCCCAGAAGTTGCCCCGCAGCGCCCACCGTTGGTGTGCCCGGGAGTGCCTGTCAGCCGCGGTAGGCCTGGGACAGGCTGAGTTCCGCAGGTCCCTAATCCACGTGTTCCCGCCCGCCACTCCACCAGAAGCCTCCTTCCGGCTAAGCGCAGGGTGGACTACACTTCCCAGGGTGCGCAGCGGCGGGGCCTTGGTCCGGCGGGGGCCTCGGGTGGCGCACCGCTCCGTCGCCTGCTCGGGGGCGCGCGAGCTAGCGCGAGTACAGGGCCTAGGATCCGGAATGAGTTTCCGCGTAGTTCCGCTGGGCCGTGCCAGGCTGTGCCGGGACGTGCCGGGCCAGGACAGGCTGGGGTGGGGGCCTGAGTTAGTGGAGTCGACGACAGGCGCTCGGGGCAGCCCGCGCCTTACTGAGGTCCCCGCCCCGTCCCGGCCGGGCCGGCTCGTCTGTCAGTCACTGGGGCGGAGGCAGCGGCGGTAACGGGGCCGGAGCCGGGCTGTGAGCAGAGCGCGGGCCAGGCCGAACCGAGGGGACCTGCCACAGCCCCTCAACTCCACGGACTCTTCGCCCCAGACTCGCGAAGCTGCACCCCCGCGCTTCTTCGGACGCCTCTGTAACCCGCGAAGGGCTTTCTCCCCTGTGACCCCCCAGCCCCGTGACCTCCTCTTAGCACCCAAGCGCTCACCCAGACGAGGGTGTTGTCGATACAGGCCATCGACCCTGTGATTCCTCACGGGCTAGGGACTCGCTTTCCCCCATAGGCCTCCCTCCCCTATGACTTTCTCCTCATAGATTCTAGGGACAGAACCGTGACCTATCACTAGGACCAGCGCCTGGGAGCACCTCATTGACGCGTCTCTCCTCGGAGTCGCCCTTTTTGGGTCTCCTAAGAGCACCTCTTTTGGCCTCTGGCAAGCCCCCCACCCCCAAACGAGGTGGGGAGGCCTCCGCAGCCATGCCCTCTCTGGGCACCCCCTTACCCCACCATTCCCTGGGCGCCCAAGCCGGAGTCTAGCAGGGGGCCAGCAGCCAAGGGGCTGGGGCAGGAGACAGATCAGGGTCCACCTCCCTGCCAGGGAGGGAGCAAAGATGGAGCGGCGGGAGGAGCAGCCGGGGGCTGCGGGGGCTGGAGCAGCACCAGCCTTGGACTTCACTGTGGAGAACGTGGAGAAGGTATGAGGGCTCTGGGATGGGAACCCCAGTGACAGAGCAGAAGTTCTGGGGACTGACACTAATGCCAGAGCTCAGGCCTGGGCTGGGTGCCCGCTGGGATAGTGCCCCCAGAGCACCTGGCATTTGCTGTCTCTCTGGGCAGGCAGGACAGCAGTGTTGCAGTATCTAATGGGCTATTTTTGGCTTTCCTTAGACACAGATCCCCTATGGACAGATACCCTTGGGTCTTGGGCTGTTCCCTTCAGGATATTGATGATTTGGACTTCCAGCCAAACTGATTGTTGTCCAGCTCTATGGGAAATGCATGAGGGTGCCATAGGAAACCAGCAACCCAGGAGACCTGCCATTCAGTAACCCTCCCATCCCCCAGGAACCACAGTGATGCCAAATCATCCTGGACCTGACTTTGTTTAGCCAAGGGCTCAGAAAATATCTGGCACTGAAACAATCTGGGTTATGTTTTCATTTTTTTTTTTTTTTTTTTTTTTTGGAGAAGGGTCCTTTCTTGATTGGATGGAAGCCAAACCAGTCCTGGGCAGGCAGGAATGGGGCTGGCTTTCTTTTGTGCTGAGTCCAAGGGGCCTGGCCCTGCTGGTAACCTTACAGGGCCTTTCCTTGCTCACCTGCCCATATAGCTTCCTGCCATAGCCCTCCCAGACTATCCCACTGCCCAGCACATCTTTTCTGAACTACTTCTTTGGTTCTACTCTGTGTTCTGCCCCCAGTAGCCTGGAATGGAGGAATGCATGCCCCTTGGGATGAATGAGGACACGGGGCTACCTTGCTGGAAAGCAAGGGATAGTTGCAGATGTTCACTTGTTATTCTTGAGCTCTGTGTGCCATAACAAATGCTGAGGCTGTATCCCTTCTGCTTCTGTTTTATACCTCTTGGCATCCCCGAGGAGCCAATCAAGGGAAAGTGGCCATAACTGGCTGTCAGGGGTATAGATAGAGCTAAGCCTAGTTGTATGAAGCCTGTGTAGGAGCAAAGGTCCTGATCTCACTATCCCACCTCTTGGGGCTGAGCAGTGTTGGCATGGTGGTGCCCTGTTTCCTGCACTACCAAGGAGACAAGCCAGTGTTTTCTTATTGTATGAAATCCCGATGCAATTGGGGCCCTGGGGATTCTGCTAGCTGACAACTCCAGGCTAGGCGTTTGCCAGGGCTGCAGTGATGCCCAGGGTTTCTATGGATCAGCTTGTTGAACCTCACTTGAGCTTTCTGAGGGGTGTTTTCACTCTTCCCTCTAGTATGTCTCTTCCCCAGGGTTTCCTGGCAAGAGTGTTAGTCCTGGTTAGATTTCATATTGGCTTTGGTGCTAGCATCTGGATTGATCTAGAGATGATCCTGGGGGAGTGAATGGAGCTGTTGGAGTTATTGGGAGCAGCTGTGTCTAGGAGGGTCAGGGCCCCCTCAGGCTATTCCATGTTCATCTCAGGCTTAGCTTCATCTCTTTGGAGCCATTCTTCCACCTGGGCCTTGCCCTTGAGTGCCTTCCTTTGGGGAGTTCAGCCTCCTTTTTCTGCTTTCCTGTGGAGATTTCCTCTCTGAACCCATAATATTTTGCTATAAGAAGAGGATATGGTAGAACATGGGTAAGATTCAGGCTCTTAAGATATCTGTAGAACCCCGGATCCAGGAAACATTGCAAGGCCCTGAGCCACCCTTTCTGTTTAACCCCCCAGTCAGGGATAGGGAACAGTCTTGCAGGAACAAGTCATACCCTCTGTTCTGGGCTCTGGCAGGATCCAGAGTGGCCAGCATCTGCTCAGTCCTGTGCTGTCCTGCAGGCGCTGCACCAGCTCTACTACGACCCCAACATTGAGAACAAGAACCTGGCTCAGAAGTGGCTGATGCAGGCCCAGGTCTCACCACAGGCCTGGCACTTCAGCTGGCAGCTACTGCAGCCCGACAAGGTGCCTGAGATCCAGTACTTTGGGGCCAGTGCCCTACACATCAAGATCTCTCGCTATTGGAGTGATATCCCCACTGATCAGTATGAAAGCCTAAAGGCACAGCTCTTCACCCAAATCACCCGCTTCGCCAGTGGCTCCAAGATTGTGCTGACTCGGTTGTGCGTGGCGCTGGCCTCACTGGCTCTCAGCATGATGCCTGATGCTTGGCCATGTGCTGTGGCAGATATGGTAAGACTCTTCCAGGCTGAAGACTCACCAGTGGATGGCCAGGGCCGCTGCTTGGCCCTTCTAGAGCTGCTGACAGTGCTACCTGAGGAGTTCCAGACGAGCCGCTTGCCCCAGTACCGCAAAGGCCTGGTGCGGGCCAGCCTGGCAGTGGAGTGTGGAGCTGTCTTCCCATTGCTGGAGCAGCTGCTACAGCAGCCCAGCTCACCCAGCTGTGTGCGTCAGAAGGTGCTTAAGTGCTTCTCCAGCTGGGTACAGCTGGAAGTGCCACTGCAGGACTGTGAGGCACTTATTCAGGCTGCCTTTGCTGCTCTGCAGGACTCGGAGCTCTTTGACAGCAGTGTGGAGGCAATCGTCAATGCCATCTCACAGCCTGATGCCCAGAGGTGAGCTGGTCCCCACCTGCCCAGAGAGGGAGAGCCTGCTTGGCCAGCCACATATCCATCCATCTGTTCAATAAACATTAGTGGAGAGCCTAC
>PVHX01008641.1:33263-82248 GCA_004024805.1 Geosciurus inauris
GGGTACTGGAGATTGAACTCAGGGGCACTCGACCACTGAGCCACATCCCCAGCCCTGTTTTGTGTTTTATGTAGAGACAGGGTCTCACTGAGTTGCTTAGCGCCTTGCCATTGCTGAGGCTGGCTTTGAACTCGCGATTCTCTTGTCTCAGCCTCCCTAAGTGCTGGGATTACAAGCGTGAGCCACCACACCCGGCTCCACCTTGTCATTCTTTCCTAACAATGACTGTATTAGTTTCATAGGGCTGCCATAATAAACTACTTAAAACTGCGTGGCTTTAAACAACAGAAATTTATTATCTCACAATTGTGGAAACTAGAAGTCTGAAATCAAGGTGTCAGCAGGGCTATGCTCACTCTGAAAAGTGCAGGAGACTCCTTCCCTGCCTTTTCCTGACTCCTGGTGGCTTGCTGGCAATCTTCTATCTTGCTTGACTCGCAGCTGCGTAACTCCAGGCTTACTTTCATCCTCACTGGCATTCTCCCTGCATGTCTCTGTCTTCACCTGTCTTATAAGACACCAGTCACATTGGATTCAGAGCCCACCCTGCTCCTGTATGCCCTTGTTTGTAATGAGCCTTTTTCCAAATAAGGACACCTTTTGGAGTACTGGAAGTTAGAATTTCAACATATCATTTTAGGGAACACACTTCAACCCATAACAGTCTTCCTGCTGGTCCCCCAAAATTCATGTCACTCTGACATGCAAAATACATTCACCTCATCCCAACCTCAAAACTTTTAATCCATTCCAGCATCAACTCTCAGTCACCTGGAAGGACACAATTCAACCCATGTAACACTGGCTTTTTCATACTTCCTTCCCAGAGTTCTCCTAGGACCTAAAGTTCGTCCCAAGATAGGCAGCATCAAAGCTACTATGTATGCCATGACCTCTTTTTTAGGATTTGATAGGATGGGGCTTTGATGGAAGACAGGGAGATTGTGCCTTTCTCTCAAAGCTTGGTGGGGGTTGAGCAGACAGCTCTGATGGGTCTCCTCACCTCATGCCTCTAGGTACGTGAACACACTTCTGAAACTCATCCCACTGGTGCTGGGACTGCAGGAACAACTGCGACAGGCAGTGCAGAATGGGGACATGGAAACTTCCCATGGCATCTGTCGCATCGCTGTGGCCCTGGGCGAGAACCACTCCCGGTAGGGAGTCGGGGACAGCTGGTGGTGGGATAGCAGAGCCCTCTAAGAAGTGGGATTGTGGAACCCCCTTAGGGAGGTGGAATGACCTTACTATATCTCCTTTGTAGGGCCCTGCTGGATCAAGTAGAGCACTGGCAGAGCTTCCTGGCACTTGTCAACATGATCATGTTCTGTACAGGCATCCCTGGCCACTATCCTGTCAATGAGACTACCAGCTCCCTAACTCTCACTTTCTGGTACACACTGCAGGTATGTCTGTATCACCACCAGTGGGTCTGGGACATCATGGAAGAAGGTGGATCCTTGGGCTTCTGTGGCTTCTGGTGAAGTGGCTAACTTTCTTCCTTAACTCTCTCAGGATGACATTCTATCCTTTGAGGCAGAGAAGCAGGCTGTGTACCAGCAGGTGTACCGACCAGTCTACTTCCAACTGGTGGATGTGCTTCTGCACAAGGCCCAGTTCCCTTCTGATGAGGAATATGGATTCTGGTCCTCAGATGAGAAGGAGCAGTTCCGAATTTACAGGTGATGCTAGCAGGCTAACCCTAGCTAACTGGAGTCCTGAAATAATGAAGGCAATCAGGGAAGGGGCCCAAGGTCAGGCTTCCTGAATTCTGGGACTCCTTTCTCTATTCTGCAGAAATTTTTTCAGGGGTTGGGGGTCCTGGGTAGGCTCTTGGATCTCGGTCAGGATCCAGGCAGTGTAAAAGACCATCATCTGCTTCTCAGGGTGGACATCTCAGACACGCTCATGTATGTCTATGAGATGCTGGGGGCCGAGCTGCTCAGCAACCTCTATGACAAGCTGGGCCGTTTGCTCACCAGCTCAGAGGAGCCCTACTCCTGGCAGGTACTTCCCAAGCCTGATTCCCTCAACCCTCCCTGATGTGTCACACCCTCCTCCTCAGCCAAGCCAGTAGCACCCTCTTTCCTCAGCACACAGAGGCTCTGCTCTATGGCTTCCAATCCATCGCGGAGACCATCGACGTCAACTATTCTGATGTGGTGCCCGGGCTCATTGGTCTCATCCCACGGATCAGCATCAGCAACGTACAGCTGGCAGATACTGTCATGTTCACCATTGGTGAGACCTGGCATACATCCATGACCACATTCCTAGAGTCATGGCAGCCCTCCTTAGCCATGGCCAGCCTGCTCTTTCCTGTCCAAAGTGGGAAAGACACATGGCTCCACGCATGGTCAGCACTGCAGCCAACTGTCCTTGCGGGTGTTGGGGCTCTTCCCACAGTATACCAAGCTGGATTTCAGTGAGGCTAGTTCACTATCAGTGGATCAGCAGTGTTGGGCCTCTGTTGAGTAACCCCTTCCTGCTTCTCAGCCGTGAGACTCACATTTGAGCATGCGTATGTGTCCTCTGAATGAGCACTCCTCTGTGCTGGTGCTGTGACTCGACCCTGCCGGGAACTCAGCTTGCCTTCAGGGAAATGGTACAAAACCAACCTGGCCTGTCTCAGAGATCCTTTCCTTTCCCTTTTTCTTCCAGGAGCTCTGTCTGAATGGCTGGCTGACCACCCTGTCATGATCAACAGCGTTCTGCCCCTTGTACTGCATGCCCTAGGCAATCCTGAGCTATCCGTCTCTTCTGTGTCCACCCTTAAGAAGATCTGCCGAGAATGCAAGTATGACTTGCCACCCTATGCTGCCAATATCGTAGCTGTCTCCCAGGTATGAAGAGGCAGTGCCTGGGTGGTGCTGGGCCTTAGGGTGCACAGCACTGTGCTGATACCATGTCCCTGTTTTTATCTCCAGGATGTACTGATGAAACAGATCCACAAGGTGCGGCTCAAAAGTTTCTAGGGGATCTCCTTGAGGTCTTGTGGGAACCCCTTATCCCCCAAAATCCTGGTTTCTACCTTACCCTACCTTTATCCCTTATTCTCTGTTGTTGGAAACATCCCCCAAGAGGCTCATTCTCTTTCCCACTCACAACCAAATGTGATCAGGATGGACTGTCCATGTTTTCTGCCCCACAGACAAGCCAGTGCATGTGGCTGATGCAGGCGCTGGGCTTCCTGCTGTCAGCCCTGCAGGTGGAGGAAATCCTTAAGAACCTGCACTCGCTCATCTCGCCCTATATCCAACAGCTGGAGAAGCTGGCAGAGGAGATAGTAAGTGAGCTCTGAGGGCCAGGGCAGCACTGGAACTCTGGGGCTTCCCCTTATGTGAGCTGTGACTGCTCAGGGGTGGGGTCAGAACTGACACTTGAGGCTGGGCCTGAGCAATCTGGGGATCAAGCTGGAGCTGGGAGATCTGGAACTTGATTCATTTCTCCTCATAGCCCAATCCCTCCAACAAGCTGGCCATTGTCCACATCTTGGGGCTTCTCTCCAACCTCTTCACCACACTGGACGTCAGTCATCACGAGGATGATCATGAAGGCTCTGAGCTCCGGAAGCTGCCAGTGCCACAGGGACCCAACCCGGTGAGTGACTTGTCTTTGCCATTGCTCCTCCCCCATGGGAATGTCACTGTCACTCCCTGCCTCTGTGGGTAATGTCATTGTTTCTCTGACCCCATGGGGGTAATGTATTTGGTCCTTTCACCCCAAGAATGATCTTATCATTGTCTCCCACCATGTAGCAACGTCATTGTCATATTCAGCTCTGTGGATGATGTTTTCCTTATCCTCAGCCCAAAAGGGGTGATGTCACTGAGGTTCGTTTGCCCCCCTAAGGGACACTGACTATGTTTTAAACCCCAAAAACTGTTCTTATGGGCCCTCCTTCAGTCCCCAACTCTGCGAGGCCTTCTCCTTAGCACTCATTGACCCCTACAGGCACTGAGGATGCTTACATGCTCCATAGGTAATAGTTCTTGCCTTCAGGTTTCTGTCAGTGTAGAGGAAATCCATAAAAGCAGATTGCTGCAAAGCAGTGTGATAAGTACTGCCCCACGAACAGTGCAAATAATCTTGGACACAGGTGGGTAGGATGACCCTTACAACCTGTTTCTCCTGGGGCAAGCCTTGACTTCCTACTCAAAACTCAGCATGAGTATCTGACTTACTTATCTTGTAGGACTGTGTTGGGTAGCAGGTGTGGTTTTGAGTGAGTAGTTTGCATACTATACAGGTCAGTACAAATATGAGAGACTGTTTTGGTCATTGTTTCTGGGACCCCCTCAGGGTTTCTCTT
The DNA here is from genome assembly GCA_004024805.1 of Geosciurus inauris. Lineage (NCBI taxonomy): Eukaryota > Metazoa > Chordata > Mammalia > Rodentia > Sciuridae > Geosciurus > Geosciurus inauris. The sequence goes on from PVHX01008641.1 coordinate 37,576, forward strand.
GGAGAGAAGGAAGCCACAGGCATCCTGGCCCCAGTTTCAGTTGCTCTTGTGGCTCTAACCCAGCCCGGGCCACTGGTGTCCTCACAGAGCCCCTTCTTCTGTGGCAGTCACCATCCTGCCTTCTCTCCTCTCTCAGGACCTTATCTGCTTTCGACTTCTCCATGCTTCCCACACCTATACATCCCTTGGCACTCCCTATCCCTTGTCCCTTTGGGTGAGACAGTGTCTCTACTCCTTTGGGGGCTAGTCCATTGCCTTGGTTTTATTGAGCTGAGTGGAGAGAGAGTAATTTAAAAACAAAAAGTTGATGGAATTATCATAATCTTACGAATCATGATGTCCCTGCTTTGCAATTTGAAGTTTCCTTTGAAATAACCCCTAGAATTCAGAATATTCTTCTTTCATTCCTAGGATGGGAGGCGGGTGTCAGCAAACCACTTCTTCCCCAAGGGTCCCATGAACCAAGTCCTCAATGTGCAGTTGGGGGTAATGGTTTAAACTCCTACTGCCTACTACTAGGTCCCCCTCAGGTGGGTGGCAGGGATGGTGGGGGCACCTCACTTCTCCCTGTGTCTTCAGGTGGTGGTGGTGCTGCAGCAGGTCTTCCAGCTTATCCAGAAGGTGCTGAGCAAGTGGTTGAATGATGCCCAGGTGGTGGAGGTGAGCCCTGACCCTCACTCTCTGCTCCCCTGGTAACTTTGCTCAGAGGTGGAGCCAGGACTGAAGAGTTGCTGCCCCACTTTGGCTGGCAGAGGTCTGGAGGAAATAAGGGAGGGAAATCTTGTCTTATAGAGACAAGGAATCTTCTGGGAATATATTTAGAACTCTCCAGTATCAAAAGAAGTACTCAACAAAAGGGCTATGACGTTAGGGATAAGTGACAGGTATCCGTTATAGCATCAGAGACCTGCCTTTGGTCCCTTCTCAGTTCAGGTTTTGTTGCTGTTGCTGCTCCCTGAGAGGAAATGGTGGAGATGTAAGTAGCAAGAGTTAAGTGGCAAAGCTTCAGCCTGTGCCTGTGTGGAGGGCTTTTTTGCTCCCTGCCTTTCAGGGTGAAGGTCAGATTGTTTACCTTTCTTGGTTTTCAGGGCTTGGCCAGGCTTCTAGGTAAGGGTCCTTTCTTAGGCCGCCTCCGGGCAGAGCTTCAGTTCTGTTCCAGCCAGTGGTGACCTGCTGACCAAGGCCTCTCTGTTTTCTTCCCAAGGCGGTGTGCGCTATCTTTGAGAAGTCTGTTAAGACACTGCTGGATGACTTTGCCCCCATGGTGCCACAGCTGTGTGAGATGCTAGGCCGGATGTATAGCACTATCCCCCAGGCCTCTGCTCTTGACCTCACTCGACAGGTGGGCCTTCTGGTTTGGGTAGCCAGTGCTTTGGATATCATCTTAACCAGAGATCTGACCTGAGGTGGGATGGGTCAACTGGGTGCATGGCTGGAGTCCCCACCACATTCAGGGATATTGATGTGACTTGGTAAGAAGTGCCTCAGCTGACCAGTGTTCTCTGCTTTGTTTCAGCTGGTCCACATATTTGCTCATGAGCCGGCCCACTTTCCCCCAATTGAGGCCCTTTTCCTGCTCGTCACCTCGGTCACACTCACTCTCTTCCAGCAAGGTAGGTCCTAAGCAGAGTCTTTGCTGCTGTCACCACTGCCACTGCCTCTGCTTCCCTGACTGGGGAGCCAAAGCTGTTCACTGTGTTCTCTGTCCCCTGATTTGCACATGGGACTTTGGATACTTGTGGGATGAAGAACAGCACAGCTGTCACCTTACAAATAGTTGACACTTCAGGTTGAAGCGGATAAGAGGGTGAATGATGTCTTCTGCTGGCCTGCTGGGTGCAGGGCCAGCCTGGATATGGGGGAAGGCAGGGGCAAGGCTCTGAGGGACTTGAGGCACTAGGCTGGCTCCTTTCCTTTGGGATGTAATGAGAAGTGGGAAGTGCATGGGCTTTGAAGTCAGGTAGACCTAGATTCTAAGCTCATCACCACCAACTAGTTGTGTGACCTTGGGCAAGTCACTTACCTTTGCTGAGCCTCATTTCCATATCTGCGAAATGGAGATATCATATATGTGATAGGATTACTACAGGTTTAGTCACTCCCTTGGGCCCCTGGCTGGGGGGTTTTGCACACAAAGTGCTCAGATTGGTGGATCCTTTCCTCACATCAAAGTTTAGTCCTTTCTAGGCTCAAAGCCAAGTACCTTTGGCACTCGTCCCAGCCCCCACTCTTTGTGGACTGAGAGCCACGAGAGTAGCCTCCAACCTTCCCCAGCTATCTAAACCAGACTTCCAGCCTGGGAAAGAAGCAGCACTGTTCTGCCAGCTTTGTGAGTCTTGCCTAGATTTGTAGTCCCAGGTTTAAGACCCACCAGGGATCTCAGCTGGAGTCCAGAGTGTCCTCTGTTTATATCCTCGGTGTCTGGTCCCATGGTCCTGGCCTCTCTTTCTCTGGGGTATGGAGTAGGTCCAGACTAGGGGGAAATGTGAGCCAGAAACCCAGTGCAAGTGTCCTCAACTCCACCTCTTCCATTCCTTGTACCCTCTTTGGGACAAGTCCCAGTGGTCCTAGCTCTGTTCATCTCTCCTCCTCTCCCTCCATGGCCCCTGCCTCAGTTTAGGGTTGTTTAATTATTTCAACAACCTTCCACTTTGACATCTGCACTTCTCTGGAATCCTTTCTGCATACAGCAGTTTATAAGGTTCTCTATAAAACACAGATCTGAGCATTTTTCCTCCCTGGCTTGAAACCCTTTCCTTGCTGCCTGTTGCCCTCAGGTTGCCCTATTCCCACCCATGTGACAAAGCTCTGGTGTATCTCTAATGTGTAATCTAACGTGTCAGTGTCCTCATGACTACTGTAGAATCCACACTGACTTTCACCTTACCTTGTCCCATTTCCTTACCAATTCCTCTGACTGGAATGCCCTGTGCCCTTTACTGGGTGAACACTCACTCCTCAGGCCTTAGACAGGAGGAAGACCATCAGTCCTCAGAAAAGTGCCTCTGAGGCAGAATGGATGCTTCTAACTGTGCCGAAACCGCATTGTGGACACACTGCTGGTACAGTACTGACCACACACAACCAGCCTTTGTGTCTGTCTCTCTTCCTAGATTATGCCCCTCAAGGGCAAGACTGAGGCTCTTCTTCCTGCATCCCCACTATCCAGAATGATGCCAGCATAGAGTGGGCCTCAGATGCTGTTAAATAAAGGAGGGTGAGGGCTCCCTGCCCTGGGAACATTTCTTCCTCACTGTCTGGCTCACTTCCAGCAGAGCTACTAAGCTGAACATTGAACCCACTTTTCTACAGTGGCACCAGGCATGGGGCATATTGGGACTTACTTTTGAGGACTTGAGCAACTCAGGGTTCAGAGATGAGAGGGACAGCCTTTATTAGTGGCTCCTAGAATCCTAGAGAAGGAAGTAGGGAAGAGGTTATTATCTTTGTTACAGATGGGGAAACTGAGCACTTGTGACTTGGCAAGATCACACAGCTACTTCATGGTGTCTCAGGCAGGTGTTTTTGCACTGCATCCTCCTGAGAGTGGAGAAGCCCAGGCAGGAGCTCCAGGTGCATGCCTTCCTTGTTCTTACCATGGGGATTATCAGAACTGGAGGCAGAGGTGTCCAACATCATATTTGTTGGGGTTGTTGTCTTGTTGGGCAGGATGGTCCCTACACCTGTTATGTCGTCCCAGGCATAGGCTTCCTCAGGCTCTGCCTTCCACTGGACCATGGGGTGACACAGTGACTGGTTTCCCTCATTCTTGGCATGTCCAGATGGTGGGAGCTGGTTTTCAGCCCTGAGCTTGGCTCTCTGCTGAGTCTGTGTCCATATAGAGGGACCTTGCCTGGATGGGGCTCTCATTTTTGGCCTTATAACCCTATTTACTCCCCTAGGCCAGTGACTTGCCTGGCCAGCCCTATAGCACACGGGGCACTGCCCTATCCAAACAGGAATCCTCTGGTTTAAAGCAGATGGAATAGAATCTTCTCCTTGGCCAGACCAAGAGCCCTCCAGCCATGGAAGTAAGGGGGCACTTTCTCAGGCCCTGATGCCCTGGATTCTCTAGGGCCATCAGCCTGGCCTTAAAAGGAGGGGCCAAGGACTGACCCACTACCAGCCTGGCCCTCCTCTTCCATGGCTGTGATAGGAAGGTATATGCCAAGAAGCAGCAGTGGGCTACCCCAGCCTGTTGGAGGCCACAGTAAGAGTGTGGGGGCTATTTCTTCAGCTGTATGGATTCCAGAATTACTGGAGCACCAAGGGATCACTGGGGGGACTGGCCTGAGGAGGAGTGGGAAGTAGGTGGAAGGCCCCTTCAGGGGAGCTGGGGCAGGCCCGTCCTTCACTTTGCCGTCTCTTTCTGTTGGGCTTCTCCCAGTTCATGGTTTTTGTATGTTTTGTTTCTTTATCTTGCTTCCTGCTGCTCATGTGCCCCCACGCTGTCTCCCTGTAGGCTCTCAGTCCCACATAACTATATGAGGTTGAGTTGCTGTTTGTATAATTTTTTCTTAAGTTCCATCTTTATTATATTTTAGGGCCCAGGGATCATCCTGATATTGTTGATTCATTTATGCAACTCCTGGCACAGGTGTGTTTTAGTTTTATTCATTCACGTTCTGTTCTCTCTCTTTCTCTTTCTCTTATGTTGATATTCAATTTAAGCCTATTTTTAGCTTTCTGTTGACAAATTTTTTTTTTTCTGTTCAGTTGAATAGAGTTTCTTCATCTGTTTCCGTGGAAGTTGACAACCCAACATCTTCCTTTAGTGCCCCTTTGCCTCAACTAGCTCAGTCTCCTACAAAGACCAGGGAGAGGCTGATCCCGAAGGGAGGGAACTGGGCCGGCCTGGAGGGAGTGGGGAAGGGAGTGGGTGGTGATGGTGCCCAGCAGTTCCTGTGTGGCTGGCTTGCCCAGGACATTCAGAGATAGGGCTGGAGTTGAAGGGCCTGGTCTGCACTGTTCCCGTGCTCCTGCCGGGAACTGCCTGCCTCTGCACTCCCAGCCTGCTCCAAGAGGTAGGCCTGGAGCAGCTCCAGAGGGAGGGGCTAAAGGTACATGTGCACACTGGAGCCCAGAGTCTGGCTGGTGGAGAGGTTGCACTACTGCCGGGTGGTGGGGTGCAGGCTCCACCGTGAGACCACATTAGGATGCGTTTGTGTCTGGTATTTGTTTAAGTGTGTTGCACCTTATTCTGTATGTTTTGAGTTTGATTTGGGAAGAGAGCAGAAATCACCTGCTGTAAGTAGTATGTTTATTGTTTTGGGCATTGAGATAAATGTGAAGTTGAAGTGTGGGCATGTGCATTGATGCATGTCGTGCGTCGATGTGTGTGGTATGTTTTGTGTTGTGTTGATGTGTTAGGCTTGATGGATGTCGAGTGTGGGTATGTGATGGAGGGTGTGTATAGGGCTGTGGGAGTGTGTTTTTTTGGTTTTTGTTTTTTGGTTTTTTTGTAGTAGGGATTGAACCCAGAGGTGCTTAACTACTGAGCCACATCTCTAGCCATTTTTTATATTTTATTTGGAAACAGGGTCTTGCTGAGTTGCTTAGGGCCTTGCTAAGTTGCTGAGGTTGGCTTTGAATTCAAGTTCCTCCTACCTCAGCCTCCTGAGTTGCTGGGATTATAGGTGCGCACCACCACGCTCAGCAGGAGTGTGTGTGATGATTTTTTGTTTGTTTGTTTTTTTGTTTTTTGGTACCGGGGATTGAACTCAGGGGTGCTTAACCACATCCCCAGCCCTATTTTGTGTTTTGTGTAGAGACAGGGTCTCACTGAGTTGCTTAGTGGCTCACCGTTGCTGAAGCTGGCTTTGAACTCACGATTCTCCTGTCTCAGCCTCCCAAAGTGCTAGGATTACAGGCATGCACCACCACGCCCAGTTTAGGAGTGTGTTTTTAATGGAGGATAGGAGTGTGTGTTGTGGTGTTGTATGTCCATCTTAGAGCAAGTGTGGCTTGGGAGTATAGGGTTAGTATGATACAGAGTGCTGTGTGTTAGGGCCTCCTATCGGGTGGGAGAGTCCTGAGAGTTGGGGTAAATGTAGTGTGTCTCTGCATAATTATTCCACAGATATTTATTTAGTGTATAATACATTCTTGGTATTCTGCTAGGTCTGAGGATATAATAGCAAGCAAATGCAGGCATGGTTCTTGATCTCCTGAAACTTATAGTCCTAGTGGGGGAGTGGGAGGGGTGAGGATAGAGAATGTTCTGAGCCTGAATGGATGTGTGTGGGTATCCACAAGGATGTATCTTTGGTGGGAAGGGCATTTGAATGTCTATTTGGGGTGTATTGGGAGAGCGTACATATGCAGGAGGGCTGGGTAGACTGAGAGTGGGTGTGTGGATGGTTTGGCATGTGGGGTGTTTGAGTGTGTGACTCTGTGGTGAGGGTGTGCTGCAGATGTGAGAGTGTGTGCATGTAAGGGGTTATGATGGAGGTATGTGAGTAGGACCTCTCAAGTGAGGATGCATGTGGGGGTATTTGCACATGAGTGAACACGGAGTAGTGGGTATGTGAGGGGTTGAAGGGTGGGGATCTATATAATATGCGCTGGGGGCATTTCTGGGAAACAGCAGTGTTTGAGGACTGCTGGAGCTGTGCTGAGTGTCTCAGGATGTGACCTGAGGATGTGCCAATCATGTCCTGGTACCAACTGGGGCAAGTCATCTGCCCCCTCCAATTCATCTGCTCCCCCCATGGCAGCGCTGGCTTCTAGGGTGGGTATGGCTGAGAAGGCCCTGGACATAGGGTATCCTAGGTGAAAGATGGGGCTGGGATTCCAAGGTTCCTGTCCTACTTTTCTTCTACTTGTGTAGGAGCCGGAGGGGGCTGAGGAATGTAGTCGAGACATGGTGGGGGGCTGCTGGGCTGAGGGCTCCATGTCCAGCTGCCATCTCTTCTTCCTGCTACCCCTGATCATAAACCCAGGGGGGCTCGACTTCCTCTGTGAATCAAAGCAAAGTAACTGCTGGCTATCTGGAGCCTGGAGGTCTGGCCCTGGTGGAGAGGGGGAGGGAAGTGTTTGCTCTGGGAGTGACTTGTGACCCAAATTTTCTGCATTATTATCCCCACCCCCAACCTTTTTGTGTACACTTGTACATTCACGTACACATACATGTACACAAAACCCCGTGGGCTGTTCCCCGCCTGAGCAAATGAACTATGGAGTGGTCTGGGTCCCCCAAAAATGGCTGGGTTGCAGCCTTTACCTGTGATGCGTGAAATTAGGGACTGGGTTGGCAGGTGAGTGGGGGGATGGTCCTTGTAGTTGGCTGGGGCTGGGCTTACCAGCTCCACCTCCTGCAGGCTCTGAAGCGGAAGCCAGATTTGTTCCTGTGTGAACGATTGGATGTCAAAGCTGTGTTCCAGTGTGGTAAGTGGGGCCAGGTGGACAGGTGGGCCTGGGGCTCCCCTGGGAGGATTCTTAGGCCTCATCTGATCTGCCTCGGTCTCTCCCACAGCTGTTTTGGCCCTTAAGTTCCCTGAGGCACCTACTGTCAAGGCCTCCTGTGGCTTCTTTGTGAGTCCCATGCTGACTGATCTCCCAACCCTGCCCTGTCCAGGACTCCAGAGGGTAGGGGTATGGTGTGTAGGTGTCATCCTCAGGGAGAGGTGGGAAGGAACCAGGGCTGACAGGCCTCTCCACCCTCTGCAGACAGAGCTGCTGCCTCGGTGTGGGGAAGTAGAATCTGTGGGAAAGGTGGTACAGGAGGATGGTCGTATGCTGCTTGTAGCAGTGCTAGAGGTGAGCTGGAGCAAGTGGGGATTTGGTGGGGGTGGGGAGGGCTTTACTGCTGAGGCAGCTGGCTTTCTGGGAGGCTGCAGCCTTTGGTTCCCTAAACTCTTGGATTCTGGTTCTTCCTCCATTAAATGGCTGAAAAGTTGTTAGGATTGCTGTGAGAATCAGCTCTCAAAAAGCAGTACTCACTTGTGCAGTGTGGCTGCAGAACTGTCCCAGAGACCCTGGGGCATGGTTTGGCCTCCTGGCTGCAGAAGAGGCAAGGCCCCGGTGTACTGAGAAGCCCTTTCCCTCAGGCCATTGGGGGCCAGGCCTCCCGCAGCCTCATGGACTGCTTTGCTGATATCCTGTTCGCCCTGAACAAACACTGCTTCAGCCTTCTGAGCTTGTGGATCAAGGAGGCACTGCAACCACCTGGTTTTCCTTCTGCCCGCCTCAGTCCCGAACAAAAGGACACCTTCAGCCAACAGATCCTTCGGTGAGCAGAGCTGGGGCAGGGAGGAGGTGGCAGTGTTGGTAGATGATGCTAACCTGTTCTCCCTTCCCTCCTTCAGCGAGCGAGTGAACAAGAGGCGGGTGAAGGAGATGGTGAAGGAATTCACACTGCTGTGCCGGGGGCTACATGGCACAGATTACACAGCTGACTACTGAGGGGTGCCCCTGCCCACGTACTCCTTTTCACCCCTTCCTCTTCCCAAAGAGTAAACCTGAACCTTCACTGTTGCTTCTGCTTCCTTTCTGCTGCCACTGTCACCAACTAAAAGCCTGGGCCTGGAAGCCCAGGGAAAGAATGGAAGGATGCTTGAACCCAGGCCTTGGTCAAGAGTGGTGGGGATACCCTCTAGCTTCTGGGTGGGACAGGGGCTGTAGCCAAGCTGCCTAGGTTGGAACCATTCAGAATATTGCCACTGCCCTTGGGGTGGCAAGAATGAAGGGGCTGCAGTAGTATTAGCAGCTCTCAGCTCCCATTAAATTAGTCCCAATTTACATGTATGCATTACAGTTATTTAATCAATAATGCCAAGTACTAGGCCCCTAGCTCTGCCCTGAACAAAGGCTGATCAAGTCAGAGCTACCATGCTAAGCTGGGAGAATAGGGAAGAAAGGTCACATGGATAAAGTTTTTTTTCTGATAGGAATAAGGCCTAGGACAGGACTCCATTGTTTTGTTGTTTTGTGGGAGGGAGGGTACCGAGGATTGAACTCTCAGGGGCATTCCACCACTGAGCCACATCCCTAGCCCTATTTTGTGTTTTATTCAGAGACAGGTCACACTGAGTTGCTTAGTGCCTCACTTTTTTGCTGAGGCTGGATTTGAACCCACTATCCTCTTGCCTCAGCCTTCTGAGCCACTGGAATTACAGGTGTGCACCCTGCGGCTGGGTCCATTTCGGAGGGAACAAAGGGAGTTGGGCTTTGAGTTCCAGGATTTTGTGTGTGTGTGTGTGTGGTGTTTTTTTTTTTTTTTTTTTTTGTACTGGGGATTGAACCCAGGGACATCTAACCACTGAGCCACATCCCCAGCCTTTTTTAAATTTTGAGATAGGGACTCACTAAGTTGCTAAAGTTGGTTTTGAACTTGCAATCCTCTTACCTCAGCCTCCTGAGTCACTGGGATTACAGGCTTGCACCACTGTGCCTGGCTGGTGTGGTGTTTTTGTTTATTTGTTTTGGTTTTGGGTTTTTTTTTTTTCAACACCAAGGATTGAACCCAGGAGTGCTTAACCACTTAAGCTACATCACTGACCCCTTTTTTAAATTTTTATTTTGAGACAGTCTTGTTATTTAGTCTTGCTAAATTGCTGAGGCTGGCCCCAAACTTGCAGACCTCCTGCCTCGGCTTCCTGAGCTGCTGGGATTACAGGCATGTGCCACTGCACTGGGCTTGGCATGGGGTTTTTAAAGCACTCACATTTGCACATGGTTGAGGTGGGCTGTAGAAGATGGAATGAAGGCAGAAAATGTTGCTCAGTGAGAGAACACTTGCTTAACTTGCAGGTACTGGGTTCAGTCCTCACATGTGCACACCCAGTAAGAAAACAGAAAGTGACTGAGTGGTTGTGTGGTGGGTGGGGAGAAAGTGTTGTAGCCCCTGTGCGTGTCCACCCTTAACTTCCTATTTCTAGGGATCTCTGTCAGGACCAAGGACAGCTCCTGGCCACCTCTTGCTTTCTTCCCTTAGCAGTGTTGCCTCCCTTTCTGTCTTCTCAGCCATAGTATCACCTGGGCTGTCTCTCAAGCACCCAAGCCTTCTTAGTAAGATCTGCAGAGCATGGTGGTGCACACCAGTAATTCCAGCAACTCAGGGGGCTGAGGCAGCAGGATCGCAAGTGCAAGGACACTTGTCAACTTCATGAGACTGTCTCAAAAGAGAAGTGTGTGGAGGAACCACTGGGGATACAGTTCAGTGGCAGAGAGTCCTGGGTCCAATCCCCACTACCACACATATACACACACACACACACACCTGAAAAGCAGTACCCAGTTCTCATTCCCTTCCATGAGCTTTGAGTACCTTTGATAGGGAATTGGTTATGCCCACATTCATTGCCCTCCATTTTTTCCTCCCAACCATTGCAGAAGTTCTGTGTCCTCCATTCTTTTTCATTCCACCTTTACCAGCTAGCATCAGTCCCCCTCTGTTATCCATCATCATAAAGCTACTTTGTCCCACTTCCCCTGACCTTCCTCACTCCCATTTTCACTTTATTCTTGATTCCTCATTCCTGGGAAACATGGGGATGTTTCACATACTTTTAGTTTTTCCCCTACCACCTGGTGTCCAGGTATCTTCTGCTCCCACCTCCACCCTCCCCCATAACAAATGCAGGCTATGTAAGGTAGGAGAATGAGGAATCTGAAGCTTGACTTCTGAAATCAGTAGACTTGACTTTTGTGCTGATTGTGCCACTGACCTACTGTGTCTTTTATTTTATTTTTATTTTTGGTACAGAGGATTGAACTCAGGGGCACCTGACCACTGAGCCACATCCCCATCCCTATTTTGTATTTTATTTAGAAACAGGGTCTCACTAAGTTGCTTAGCACCTCCGTTTTGCTGAGGCTGGCTTTGAACTAACCATCCTCCTGCCTCAGCCTCCCAAGTCTCTGGGATTACAGGCGTGCGCCACTTTGCCCGGCCTACCGTATCTTTTTAGTCTCTTCAAACATGGGCTTCTTTTCTGTAAAATTGGATAATTCTTAATTCAGAGACTAAAACTGTTGTGCTTGATGATCGATCAGTAAATGCTCAAAGTCTGCCCAATAGAGACTGCCATGAGAATAACAGCAAATGGGATATCAAGGGACTAATTTGTAAAGTGCTAACAAACGAATTACTTTGACACTCAGGACAATCGTATCAGGAGGTATTATTGTTAAATCCCCGTTCAGTAAGTGGCCAAGCGTGATATTCAAACCCAGGCAGTTCCACGCGGAGTTAAAAATTGTGCAGAGATGTCCCCGCCCCGCCCCCAAGTGATATAATGCACATGAGATCCTTAGTGACCGCGGGATAGGAGCCAGTCAAGGGCAGAGAGTCCTGTGATAGTGCCTTTTAGGGAATTGGTGGTCAGAACCCGACAGCGCCCCCGCGGGGACCCGCAGCCAGGGAGAGTACAACGCCCACGAGGCCCCGCGCGTTCCTCTGCCGCACTTCCCACTGACCTCGGGCAAGGCAGGTCATTGGTTCTCTGTGGGGCCTGGAAGCGAGGATTGGACAGCAGGAACGGAGCTGGTTTAGGATTGGTAAAGTAGCCATCGGCCACGCCTCAAAACCGGAAGTAGTTTCCGTCGACAACCCGTGTACAGCAGAGGAACACGAGTTTGCAGGGGTGTAGTTGAAATCCGGAGCAGCGGACAAGCTGGTTCCCCTTCTCCGGACAAAGTGACTCTGACCCCTGAAGGACTGCTTCTGAGGGTACGGGCCGCAGAAGTCGGCCGAGGCAGTCCCCCGCTGCATCCTGCCACCAAAGCTGTGCTTCATGGAGTCTACGTTTAGCAGCCCCGCGGAGGCGGCCCTGCAGCGAGAAGCAGGCGTCCCGGGACTGCTCACTCCTCTCGAGGACCTCGACAGTGTATATGAGCTCGAGCGAGTCGTAGGATTTGTCCGCGATTTGGGGTGTCAACGGGTGAGAGCAGACCTAGAGAGGGCTGGCTCGCCCCTCTGGTGATGGGTCGCCAAGAGGATCGGGATCTTGGGGAGTTTCATGAGGATGATGAGTAGGGAGCATCAGTCTGCCCGCAGCGCGTAGACCACCTGCCACTCACTCCGTGAGTCGGAGTGCTCCTCTGGGACTCCAGGCTTTGAGGTCGAGTGGGGCTCCCAGATTTCCTTTGAAGGGGCCCTCGGCAGGGCAGAGGCTATTCCTGACTCCATGGTTTAATGCTTACAGGTAGCCTTGCAGTTCCCTGACCAGCTTTTGGGAGATGCTGGGGCCGTGGCTGCACGACTGGAGGAAACTACGGGATCAAAGATGTTCGTTTTAGGGGACACGGCCTATGGCAGGTGTGAACTGAGGCATAGAGTGGGCCGGGCCTGGGGATCTAGGCCTTATGGGGTTTCCGTTGGACAGTGTCTGCCTCCAATGGCTGTGTTTCCCAGAGGACGATTCTCCTCCTGATACTAGCTCCCCTCAGTGATAGTGTCTTCCTTTCATCTTACTCTTTTCTTTACTGGCCATATTTCTCATTGATGACAGCAACCCACCTCCAGATGGGAACCTCTCTCATTGATGGTATCTCTTCTGCAGCTGCTGTGTCGATGTACTGGGTGCTGAGCAAGCTGGAGCTCAGGCCCTTGTACACTTTGGACCTGCCTGCCTAAGTCCCCCATCTCGACTGCTGCCTGTTGCCTTTGTGTTTGGTCAACGTTCTGTGGCCTTGGACCTCTGTGCCAAAGCCTTTGAAGCACAGAACCCAGATCCCACAGCGCATGTAGTACTACTGAGTGAACCAGCCTGTGCCCATGCCCTGGGTGAGGAATTATGCCTATGCAGGAGGGAAGGGTGGGCCTGCCTGCAGCTGTGTGCCTTAATTTCCGTATTTCAGTACACTCCCATATAGCTATTGATATGGGCTGGCCCTATCCTTCACTTTTGCATCACATTTAGTCTCCTGTTGCTGAGGGAACTCGCAGTTTGTCAGGCCCCAACCTTGACACTCCCTCCTTCTCTTCCAGAGGCCTTGGCCACTCTCCTGCGCCCAAAGTACAAGGATCTGATTATTTCTAGCCCAGCTCTTCCCCTGCCAGTGGGGTCCCCCAGACCAGTGCCTGAACCGCTGGAGCGCTTTGGGCGCCGCTTCCCCCTGGCCTCAGGAAGATGTCTGGAAGAATATGGTGCCTTCTATGTCGGGGGCTCTGAGGCAAGCTCTGACCCTGACCTTGATCCAGACCTGAGCCGGCTGCTCTTGGGTTGGGCACCAGGGCAGCCCTTCTTCTCCTGCTGCCCTGACACAGGACAGACACAGGATGAGAGTGCCCGGGCTGGGCGGCTAAGGGCACGAAGATGGTATCTGGTGGAGAGGGCCAGAGATGCCCGTGTGGTAGGGCTATTGGCAGGCACATTGGGTGTGGCCCAACACCGTGAAGCACTAGCACACTTGCGGAACCTAACTAAGGCTGCTGGCAAACGTAGCTATGTGTTGGCCCTGGGGCGGCCCACCCCTGCCAAGCTTGCCAATTTTCCTGAGATGGATGTCTTTGTGCTCTTGGCCTGTCCTCTGGGAGCCCTAAACCCCCAGCTTTCTGGTGGCTTCTTTCGGCCTATACTGGCACCTTGTGAACTGGAAGCTGCCTGCAACCCTGCCTGGCCACCTCCAGGCCTGGCTCCTCATCTCACACATTATGCAGACTTGTTGCCTGGTGAGTGGTGGGGTACTGCCTGAACTGGAAACTTGGAGCGTGGAATTGGGGGGCCAATATGAATTTACTCTCTCCCTCCTTTCCAGGCTCTCCCTTCCACGTGCCCCTCCCACCACCTGAGTCAGAGCTGTGGGACACCCCAGATGTGTCACTCATTTCTGGAGAGCTCCGACCCCTACCTGCCTGGAATTTATCAAATGATCCTGGATGCTCTGCTCTGACCCCACGGCCCCAGCTGGAATTGGCTGAGAGCAGCCCAGCCGGTAAGTGTGCAAGTCTCCACCCCCTGCTGGACTCTTTCTCCAAATCCAGCCTACTCAGCCTGAGTCACCTCTCTCTATAGCCTCATTCCTTAGTTCCCGAAGCTGGCAAGGACTGGAGCCCCGCCTGGGTCAGACACCAGTGATAGAAGCTGTGAGTGGAAGACGAGGGATTGCCATCGCCTACGAGGACGAGGGAAGCAGCTGATAGCACGTGGGGCCAAAGACACAGAGGAAATTAAAAAGAGTCGCTGCTAGGACCTTTAGTGCTCTCTGCATCAACTTCTCACCATCGCACCACAATCTCTGAAGGAACCTGAATGGAGAGAAGGCAGGCAGCCCTCATAGAGGATGGGACCTGAGCCTGTCCTATTCTGGCCCTGCTGTGAGGCTCAGCACATATTGGCTTAGTAACTGCCTGTTGTTTAACTGATGGGGCAAAAGGCTTTGGGGCTTCCCTGACGCCTGGGTCCATCTGTCCTAGGAGCAGTTCAGGACTGGTGGCCAATCCCAGTTTCTGGTCTGCAGTTGAGTGTCTACCCATGTTAAAGGGCAGGTGCTTGATGGTCCAAACAAGAGTTTCTCAACCTCAGCACTGTTGACATTTTGGACCATATAATTGTTTGTTGAGGGAGCTGTACGGTTTATGGTAGAACATTTAGCAGCAATGCCCACTAGCATCAGAAGCACGTTCACCCAATTTTGACAACCAAAAATGTCTCCAGACATTGATAAATATTCCCTATGGGTTTTCAGACACTCCTAGGTGAGAACCACTAGTGTAGATCTGCACTAGTGTATTCAGGACCATAGCCACTAGACACATATGGCTGTTGGCTATTTAAATTTAAATTAAGTAGATTAAAACTCAGTTTCACAATCATGCTAATCACATTTCAAGCACTCAACTACATGACAGCACAGTTATAGGACATTTGCATCATTGCAGAAAATTCTTATTGAACTGCGTTGATCTGTGTCCACTCACTCTTGTTTTCTCAGGGAGATCACAAAATTTAAATAAACTCAATACTTTGTCATCTTCTGTTTCTTTTTGATAATTAAACACTTAGGTTCTGTGGACAGAGATGTGAATTGTATTTAACTAGATTACTGTCTTCACTGTGTAGTTGGAAAGAGAAACAGTTAAATATTCAGTGATCATATTGTGAACAGTACTGTGAAGAGGGAAGCCAGAGGGGCCACTGAATTCCATAGCAGGCACCTGGCAAGGACTCAGAAGGCTTCCCAAAGAGGATACCTAAGCTGGATCTTGTGGAGGAAAAAAATAATTGTCAGAAGAAAAGGAGTATGAAGACCATTTGGGTTTATAGGAATGAACCACCATGGTGCTTCAAGTAAAGTGGAGTTGCTGGACCCTAAAGATTGAGAGGAATAAAGTGAAAAGACTCACCTCTTCTTCTCCACATTTGTTAGGCAGTTTCCATATCTGGTTTCTTGCCCTTGGAGTGCCCAATATAATGGTAGAGGCAGAAGCAGGGGAATAACATGATCTTACTTACCAAGTGGGGGGAAATAAATATGTGTGTGTGTGTGCGCGTGCTTTAGTACATGTGCTTTAGTACAAGGGATTGAAGATTGAGGTACTTTACCACTGAGCTTTTTATTTAAGAGAATTTCACTTAGTTGCTGAGGCTGGCCTTGAGCTTTTGATCCTCCTGCCTCATCCTGTAGAGCCCTTGTGATTACAGGTATGCACCATCACATCTGACCAATCATGTATTTTATAAACATGCATTGAGGACCCACTTTGCCAGGCACTAGAAATGCAGCAGTGAGTATAACCGAAAGGCACTCTGGAGGTAGATGGACAAACAGAATAAAACACTTGGTATACAAAATGGTGATAAGTATGTACCATGGGGAAACAAAGCTGGGAAGGAGATAAGTGTTTCAGGAAGAGGAGAGTTGCAATATTACACAGAATAGGCGGGGAAGGCCTTTGAAGAAGGTAAGCAAAGGCGTTACAAAGTGAGTCACCCAAATAATCAGGAGAAGCAGAGAGAATGAATTTAAGAGCAATGAGGTGGGGGCAAGGCTGGAATGTTCAAGGAATAGCAAGACGGCGCACGCCTGTAATCCCTGCACTTTGGGAGGCTGAGACAGGAGAATCGCGAGTTCAAAGCCAGCCTCAGCAATGGCGAGGTGCTAAGCAACTCAGTGAGACCCTGTCTCTACATAAAACACAAAATAGGGCTGGGGATGTGGCTCAGTGGTCGAGTACCCCCGAGTTCAATCCCCAGTACCAAAAAAAAAAAGATGTAGTCAGGGTTGGCAATGTAGCTCAGTGCTACATTTGCCTAGCATGCTCGAGGCCCCAGGTTCCATCCACTTGCACTGCAAAAGAAACAAAAATTCAGGTAAGAGGTGTGGGAGCTGCATGCTAGGCCACTAAGAATTTTAGCTTTTTCTTTGAATGAAAATGGAAGCCATTCAGGCATTTAAGCAGGGCAGTTAACATGACCTTAGTTAAATTTATACGTATCCCCAGGGCCTCTTGGGAACTCAGAGCAGGCAGGCCCACCCTGCCTGTGGGTTAGAGAATGACTTCTGAGTACCTGTGGGTGTTGGCCAGGCGATGAGATGAGGAGACGTGCTTGTGGAGGGGAAATGGGTCAGCACTCTCTTGGAATTGGGTAGAAAGACAAAGGCCCGAAGGATGAGCAGTGGTTGGAGGTTAAACCAGGGAACCCGTGAGTGTTCTCAGGAATGAGAGGGCGGGCACCTACTGAAGAAAGCGCCGGAGCCTACCCGGAGGCGTGCGACTACAACCACCACAATGCTCAGCGTGCGCCGTCGCCACGCTCGAGACAAGCGGCGAAGCTGCTCAGGGCCCGGCGCGGAGTCACGTGGTCCCGGCGCGTCACGTGGGCGCGTCAGGTGATGCTGCGGGGCGGGCGGACAGACTGCGGGGCGGACGGTGGACGCAGGGACGCAATTTAGCTCTGGCCCCACCGATCCGACCCCCGCTGTTGTTGCCGCCATGACGGGGCTAGCGCTGCTGTACTCCGGGGTCTTCGTGGCCTTCTGGGCCTGCACTCTCGTCGTGGGTGAGGCCGGGCCCAGGCGGGCGGGGGCAGCGTCCGGGCCGAGCTGGCGGGGCTGAAGCCCCGCGGGGGAAGGGGGTTGCCTCCCAGCAATACCAGGCCCCAGCGCGGCCCTCTGCCCCCGGCTCCGGGACTTGCCTCCAGCCTGTTGGAGCCTCTGAGCGCGACAGAGGAGGCCGGGCTCCGGCTGCTTAAGAGGGGCACGGGCGGCGGTAGGTGGGGGCTGCGAGAGCAGCGCTAGCCCCATTCTGTCAGTACTGCCATCTCTCGCGTCTCAATGCTGTCTTCCTTTTCTTGCTCCCCACCGACCTGCGTGGGTCATGAGCCGGCCACTCCGGTTCCTCTTTCCCCAGGGTTCGCCCTCCCCCACCCACAGCTTGTTGGGTAAACCGTGGCTTGTACTGGGCCGGCGGGATCCGGCAAGGCCTGGACGGAGCACCTGCTCCCTCCTTTTCTCCAGGGTGTTCAGGCCTGCCCGGGCGTGTCTGTGGAGGGTCTTGGGGCTTGGTGTCATTGAGGGAGATGTGTTACGAGGGAGTGGCAGAAAATGGAGGCCTGAGCGGAGGTATCTGGTTGACTTGGCGGCCAGCTTGAGGACTCTTCCTTGACT
Source organism: Geosciurus inauris (assembly GCA_004024805.1). Taxonomy (NCBI): domain Eukaryota; kingdom Metazoa; phylum Chordata; class Mammalia; order Rodentia; family Sciuridae; genus Geosciurus; species Geosciurus inauris. The sequence continues at coordinate 55,129 of PVHX01008641.1, forward strand.
CTGATGTAGGTTGCGGGTCAGCTGGGTAGTACTTCTCTAGGTTGGGGAGCTTCTCTCCAGAGAGCAGCCCCTAACCCTTTTTTTCTCGCTACTACAGGAATCTGCTACACCATTTTTGACTTGGGCTTCCGCTTTGATGTGGCATGGTAAGGGAGGGCAGAGAGAGAAGTCCACGAGGAGCTGCTACTTTCTTCTGTGGTGGGAGCTCCTGCCTCACGCCACCCCAAGCTGCCGGGGACATGGATCATGGGAGATTTGTAGTCTACTGTTGCAGTAGCTAGGACTGGTGGGGTTGGAGGGGAGTGGGAGGCCAAGAATTTTGTGCCCTTTCCTAACAGAGCTCAATTGCTTTCTTCCCTGTTTCCACACCAGGTTCCTGACTGAGACTTCCCCCTTCATGTGGTCGAATCTGGGCATTGGCCTAGCAATCTCCCTGTCTGTGGTTGGGGCAGCCTGGTGAATATTGGGATGGTGGGACTGTGGGAAGGGACTGAGTCATGGCAGGTGGTGTCACTTGGTTTTTAGTCATCCTGGTGGCAGTGACAGCTTGGGCTCTGTTCATCAACTTCTTATCCTTTCACCAGGGGCATCTATATTACAGGCTCCTCCATCATTGGGGGAGGAGTGAAGGCCCCCCGAATCAAGACCAAGAACCTGGTCAGGTAAGTGTAAGGACCAGTGGTTGTCAGATCCAGCTGTGGAAGGGTGGGATGTGAGCTGAGGAAAGGCTGCTGGGGACTTTTAGGGGAGGAAGGTTGGTTTCTTTCTCATCTCCTTCTCTTGTCCACCTCCTGTCCTCACCTCTGCCATTTACCACTACCAGCATCATCTTCTGTGAGGCTGTGGCTATCTACGGCATCATCATGGCAATTGTCATTAGCAACATGGCTGAGGTAAGGAAGACTGGGGTGGGGGTAGGCATCCATTCCAGTGTGTTCTACACGTTGCTTAGCGATGGGGGATGGGATGTATAACAGGTGGTTTCTGATTACTTTTTTGCTCTCCTCAGCCTTTCAGTGCCACTGATCCCCAGGCCATTGGTCATCGAAACTACCATGCAGGTAGGTAGGTGGGTGGGTGTGTAAAGATGCAAAACAGGGGCTTCACACCTGCTACCTGCTTCCTACTTCCCTGCTTGGATTTCTTGTTTTTATATTCTCTCAGCTACTTTGGCCTGCTTGGCAGGATTGGGGTGGGAATTGGTCCCATTAGGACATGTTGGGCCCTTGACTTCATCTTCACCCATTTATGTTTTGGCCTCAGTGAGCCCTTTTCTATCCTCCAGGCTACTCCATGTTTGGGGCTGGTCTCACAGTGGGTCTGTCTAACCTCTTCTGTGGAGTCTGCGTGGGCATTGTGGGCAGTGGGGCCGCCCTGGCTGACGCTCAGAACCCCAGTCTCTTTGTAAAGATTCTCATCGTGGAGATATTTGGAAGTGCCATCGGCCTCTTTGGGGTCATCGTCGCAATCCTTCAGGTGCTGAATCCCTGTAGGGAGCCTCTGTGTCCTTGTTTCCAACTCAGCCTTACCCTCTTTCCAGAGGACTTCAAGTGCTTCCTTTTCCACCCATGACTGTAGAATTCTTGAATAGTTTCCTCCACATCATTCCCATCTCCTGTCTCGCCTTTTTAAGGCTTTCAGTCTGTTTTTGTCTATTTTTTTTCTGTTACTTTATATTTATTTCTCATTTAGTCTCTGTTTTGTCTATTATTTTATCTGTCATCCTCTGCCTGTCTGCATTCTTTAGAAATATAGATGATGTTTTTGTGGTCTGGACAATGTTGGGATCTTGTCTGTGTCTGTCAGTCTGGCTTGAGGTATTTGTGTCTCTCAGGGCCTGTGTATCAGTCTCTGTATGTCTAAATTGTGTCTTTTTTGTCTGACACTGTGAGTTTATGTCTTAGGATCAGCCTGAGTGTGTAAATGTGACTGGGGGTGCTTGACTGGGTTGACTCTTGGTGATGGGCACTGTTCATATGCCACTTCTCTCCAGCTGTCTGTCCCACAGCCTAACTCTGTGGTTGTCTGGTTATCTGCAGTCATTTGTTTGTCATAGTGCATCTTTCCTGATCTGGTCATCCATCTGTTGTGATCTGTTCATTCAGTCATGGGTTTGCTGGGTCTGATCTTGTCATTGGTCATTGTCTTACCTGTTTCTCTGTCCTTGCCTAACTTCTCCTGTTCTTCTTTTGCAGACCTCCAGAGTGAAGATGGGTGACTAGGTGATCTGTGTGGGTGGGGCCGTGCCCTACTCTTATTTATTGCTGGTTTTCCTGGGACAGCTGGAGCTGTGCCCTGTAGCCTTTCAGGGGGCTTGGTGTTCGGGGCCCTCCCTGCACTCCTCTTGCTGTTGACTTGGAGACACTGCAGTCCAGGCTGAATCCTCAGTGTGGGCGGTGGGCAACTGATGGCAACTGTGTGCAGCTGTGCACCTGTACCCCCCATCTTCACTCCCAAGCTATCTTCCCAGTGTTTGTGAAATAAATGTGGTATATGTCTGGGTCAGTGCCTCCGTTAACCTCTTGCGCCGCCATTCACAGAGGAAGAGTAAAGGGCTTATGTGCCTCAACCTCATGCCAATTTTCTGGCTCTGTACACACCTCTGCTCCTGGGTGGAGAGAATGCTGGGTTAAGGGCTCTGTAGCCCCTGGGTATCTTTGTTGAAGGGATGAGGGAGTTTGGGACATGAGCCCTTGGTATTTCTGTGCCTAGGATCCTCTCAGTCCCATGTTCTCAAGGGCCCATCCACTAGGCTCAAATTGTATGGCCACAGTGACTTACTTATACTTAAACTTGACTACTCTCAGGCATGTCCCCCTCTGCACCTTTGCCTCTCTCTGATAGTTCTCCCCTTGCACCCATTTGCTCTCAACAACATCTGCTCTGTTCCACATTCTTAAGGCCTTGTCCAGCTCTGACCACTTCTGTCTAATCTCTGAATTGCTCCTAATCTTACCCAACCTCCTGATACACTAAAAGCCTCAGCCACCTCCAATCCACACCTTTCAGAGTCCCGACAAACCACAAACTCCCTGTACATCGGCTGACCTTTAATGATGCTCTCGTGGAAGAGTTGACAAATTGCTGCCCACCCCCCAGTCGGTCCACCTTCCAGACCCGTCTTAAAGAGCTTGGCCAGTCTGCACTCTCCTCCCTCATCCGATTTATAAGCCCAGCCCTTGGAGGAGCCTGACAGATTCCCGGTGCCCCTCCCAGGTCCTGGGCCTCCGCGTCGCTGGGCCGGGCTGCGCTCGGCAGCCGGCAGGGGCGGGCGTCCGAGCAGCGCGCAGCGCGTGCGGGGAACGCGGGAGCGCGCGCGCGGACGCGCCGGCCGGGCTTGCCCCTCCGAGGCGCCGTAGCGCGGGAGGGAGGCAGAGGCGCTGTGGTCCATCGGTCCGCCGGTCCGTGGGTCTGCCCGGCCGCCCGGCCCCGCCCTGCCCCCCGGGGCGGCTCGGCTCCATGGCCCGCGGCGGCGGCGGCGGGAGGCGGCGGGGCCGGGCAATGGGGGACGGAGCCGACCGCAGCTGCCGGAGCCGGGAGCCCTGCTGGAGCTGGAGCGGCGTCCCCTGCTGAGCCCCGAGCTCCGGGTGAGATGAGGGCGCGCGCGGCCCCCCACCCAGGGCCCCGAGATTCTAGACCCAGCCCCGCGAGGAGCTGCCCGAGCGCGGCCCTAGATCCCAGCCCTGGAATGGGTGAACGAGGCGCCGGCGGGCAGCCCCCGGCCTGGCTTCACCCCACCCCACCCCCAACCCTGGGCTCCTCCGCCCGCCCCCAGCCAGCCTCCCTCATTGTCCTCGCTCGCCCCAGCCTCGTGGCACGGGGAGGCGCTTCGTTCACGTCTCCCCTTTGCCTCGGCCTCCGCCCCACTTCCACTCCCCCCACTTCACGCGCCCCCCCCAGGTTCCACACCCACCTAGTCTCTGCTGCCTCCCCCGACCCGGGGTGCCACGTGTTCAGCCTCCCAGCCCCGCCCAAACGCACCCCTCAGCCGGGCGGCCAGCTTGACCCAGAACCCCTGCCTGGGAGGGAGGAGAGGGAATGCTTGCACGTGGGTCTGGGTGTGAGCTGCCCAAGAGCCTAGATATATGGCTGTGTAAGTCCAGCAGCAGACGCTTTGTGGGTGAGTGTGGGGCTCTTGTGTTCCTGCCACCGGGTGTGTCTGCCACTCTGTATGTAGTTCTCAGTGTGTCTGAGTGTGGGACTACTTCTGGGTCCAACCATGTCCATGCGATTCTATGTGTGAGTGAGATGCCCTGCTCCCTGGAGCACTACCAGAGTGGTTGCTGCCTTGTTGGAACCACAGCTGGAAGCCATGGCCCAGGAAAGCCCCTCCCCTGCCTTCTTGAGAGCTGTGCCCATCTCCAGGGCCCAGGCATGTCCTCTTCTGGAAACCAGGGGTGCTAGGCAGGCTCCAGAGCTGGCCTATCTTAGATGAAAGGTATCCCCTGCCCAACCCCTTGCTTTTGTGGGAAGGAATCCCATAAATATGCTGCCCATATTTGGGCCCCCTTGAATGCTGAGGGACACTTCCCAGCCTGGTCCCAGTTGGCCTGGCCTGCTTTCCTCTGAGACCTCACCATGGCTCCTGGAAGGACTAAATGAAGTCATGAGTATGAAGTGTTCCTGCATTGTAGCTACTCAGTAAGTGGTCCCCTTCCCCTTCTCCAAGCCCTGAGCCCTGGGTTGAGGATGCTACCCTGTGGGGCATCTGTTCCTTTGGGCACAGGTGCACATGCAGGTCTGTAGCTAAATGTGTTTCAATGCTTAGGTACGAACTTGTGTGATCAGAGTTCATATGTCCGCGTTCCTGGAAGTACATATGTATAGAGTTGTGCGATAAGGGTGTGTACCTGGGTGTGTATATGTGTCAGGAAGGACAAGGAATATAAGTGCAGGTGATTTAGTACTGGGGTGAGCTCTTAGTTGCCAGCAGTTGTTGGGGTGACTGCAGGAAGAGCGTGAGTCCATGAGTGACAAGGGTGTGAGCGGGTAAGTGAGGATGTGGATCTCTGAGTGTGAGAAGCTGGGCAGGAGGTGGGTAGGCAGCCTTGCCCATCCTGCCCTGACCTTTGGGGTCTGTTTCTCTCCCTCCCTGTTCAGGCCGGCAGCCGGATGCCCGGGCCCATTGGGCGGGCCGGCGGCCGCCTGCGGGATGAGCAGACTGCTAGGGGGGACGCTGGAGCGCGTCTGCAAGGCTGTGCTCCTTCTCTGCCTGCTGCACTTCCTTGTGGCCGTCATCCTGTACTTTGACGTCTACGCCCAGCACCTGGCCTTCTTCAGCCGCTTCAGTGCCCGCAGCCCTGCCCGTGCCCTCCACCTGGCAGCCAGCAGCAGCACCAACTGCTCTCGGCCCAACACCACTGCCCCCAGTTCTGGGCTCCCTGAGGTCCCCAGTGCCCGGCCCGGCCCCACAGTTCCTGTCCTCCCACCCTGTCCTGACCTACCACCTGGTCTTGGTGAGCTTGTTGGGTAGGGCCTGTCTATAAGGGTGGGAAGAGGGTCTTACCAGTGTGACTGGAAGAATGGAGTCCTGACCCATGGGGGTGCCAAGGGTCCAAGTCAATGGAAAGAGGGCTATTTCTGGAGTTCATTGCTCACCCCCAGGGGGCTGGTGTCCCTGGATTCTGGCAAAGGCCCTGATTCCTGACACCGTCCTGCCTGCAGTGGGCCGACTGCTGATTGAGTTCACCTCACCCATGCCCCTGGAGCGGGTGCAGAGGGAGAACCCAGGTGTGCTTCTGGGGGGCCGCTACACACCGCCTGACTGCACCCCAGCCCAGACAGTGGCAGTCATCATCCCCTTTAGACACCGGGAGCATCACCTGCGCTACTGGCTCCACTATCTGCACCCCATCTTGAGGCGGCAGCGGCTACGCTATGGCATCTATGTCATCAATCAGGTGTGCTGTCTGGGGTCCCTGACAGAGGGGCCTGGTCTAGTTTGGGAAGCAATTGTTGAGATGGGTCTTGAGGAATGAATAGATACTAACCCTCAAGGAACCTACCCACACCTGTGGGTCTGCCTGCTCAGGAGTACAGGGACCCATGTGCCTATTGGTGCATACATGGGGTTGGGAGTCATCTACAAGTGCTTGTCTGTCCATAATTGTGTGGGTATGTGAAGGGGCTTGAGGGTAATTTTGTTAGGGTGCACATGAAGGGGTATGTGCATTTGAATGTTGGCATGCATACTGGTAGGTGTGTGCATAGCCTCAGAAGGTAACCAGCCCTATTGTCTCCCTTGGCAGGCCCTCCTCATGATAGGGTACATTGACTAGGAGGTGGTGTTGAGGATCCCTTAGAGAGGAAGAGTTAGGTACTGAAAGAGGGATGAAGCCTAGAACTGTTAAGGGCAGGTGCTGGCCACAGCTGAGGCCAGGGGGCTTAGCATAGCATCTAAGCCCTGTCAGGGGCCTTGTAGGGCTTGTTACTGGATCCTAGAGAGAATCTGATATAGGCCGCCCCTGCCCATAGAGAACTCCTAGACTTGGGCATGGATCCCTATAGACTCCAGAAGGATGGTATATGATTAGAGTTGGATCAAGGGGCCATGGTAGCATAGAGTGGCCTGGTCTGGCCCTGGGTTTGGGAAGTAATTGTTGAGATGGCTCTTAATGAGCAGACTAGTGGAGGCACAAGAGGAAGCAGGCATTCTTAGCAGAGAGACATGGAGGACTCTGTGCTCACCAAGAGAATTGGTCTCTTGTGTTCAGGAACTATTGGCTGAGGTGTGATGCAATATATAGGCTGGTTAGCAAAGATTAGGTGGAGGAATTGGTGGAAGGCAAATCAAGAAGAGTCTTGGGAGGCGTGTTTAGCAGTTGAATTACATTCTAAAGATGATGAAGCACCATTTTTAAAAATATTTTTAGTTGTAGATGGATTCAATACTTTTAGTTTGTTTATTTAGTTTTTTTATGTGGTGCTGGGGATCGAACCCAGTGCCTCATGCATGCTAGGCAAGTGGTCTACCACTGAACCACAACCCCAGCGCAGCACCATTGTTTTAAGGGGAGAATAGAACGTATATTTGCTTCTTAGAAATATTATTGTGGTTGCACATGGAGAGAGAATGGAAGAGGGAAGCTAGAGGTAGGGTGACCAGTTAGGCAGAGGTTTTGGTGGTCGGGAGAAAGATGGTGAATGTGTATTTGGGTAGGGTAATCATTGTAGGGATGAAGGAGAGATTTCACACAATTAGTAGAGAGTAAGAAAAGAGAGATATCAAGAAAACACAAGGGCTTTCGTCACTGGCTATTGGCCATGTGAATGGCTGCACCTGTGAGTGAGATGGGGAACACAGAAGCTGGACCATGTGTTGGGGAGAGGATGACTCTGAATTCCATCTTACCTGTGATGAGTTTGAGAGCCTGGGGGAAGTACAAGAGGAACATTCTGTAGGCAGTCAGACAATGAATGTCTGGACCTAGGAGGGAGGTCTGCAGTTAAGAGAGGGATCTGGAAGCATGTATGTATATAGATGGTCCCTAAAACCAACAACATCCAACACACCCACAGAGCATGGAATGTGGGAGAAGAAAGCCAGCACTGACTGCAAGGATGGGTGGAGAAAGAGAGAGGCTGGTGCAGAGGCTGAGAAGACTGGCCAGAGGGTGGCAGGAGAACCAGGAGAGTGGGTATCCCGGAAGCCCAGCGGTCGGTGTCAGGAAGGAAACATGGCAGCTGCGTGAGCACCGTGGGGGAGTAAAGAGGGATGTGGACCAAGAAACGTCCAGTGGATTTAGCAACAAGGTGGGCCCAGCGAGAGCCATTTCAGGGGCATGATGGGGGCGGAAGCAGATTGCAGTGGGTTGAGAAAGAATTAGATTTGACAAAATAACTGATTGGAGACAACTCTGTTTTTTAAAAACTCTGCCAAGAAGGGAAAGGAAAAAGGTAGGGTGGCCTAAGGAGGTTTGATTTTTTTTTTTTTGGTCTATCTCCAGGGAGAGAATTGGGATATTTATGAGCCATGAAGGAGAAACCTAGGGCTCCTAGCTAATGAGAGAGTCCAAAAGGAGTGCTTATGATCCAGAAGAGTGTGGACAGTCCTTCCAAGGGCTGGTAGAAGAGAAGGTGTAGGAGAGGGAAGGAAAGGAAAGGGTGGAACTGGGCAGGTCACTGCTCCAGAGAAAAGAAGCTCTTGCCCATCAGACTTAGGCTTGGCTGGTATAGAGGGGCTACTGTTCCTCTTACTGGAGAGGGATGCACTCACAGACCCCCTCTCCTGGAGCCCCTAGCTTTAGCTTGAAGAGTCTAGATTGGGGCAGAGGCTCTTCCAGTTGTATCCTCCTGGCTGTGTCCAGAATTTGGTGCTTGGGCCTACATGGCCAGTCCCTGCAGCCTCATTTCTCAGGGACCCCTTGGCTCACTGGATGTAGTTGCCTATAGCCCTCTGCTTGTCATTTTGTCTGGCCCAGTCCTCTCCTGGTCTCAGACGCTGACCAGGGAGTTGGATGTTGATGGAAATGGACAAGAGTGGGCAGGTGCCTGAGGCTGGGTAGCTTAGTCCCAGTGGCTCTGTATCTTAGACACTGGTCATTTGGAGCACTCAGTGTCTCATGTTGTGACTGCATGTTCAGGGATAGAGACCAGGGCTGCTGATCTCTAAAATCTCTACTGGCACAAAGGGAAACACAGGGCATGTTGAATGAGTGAATGAGATGAGAGCTCTAAATAATGGTTTAAATGGACATTAATATAAACAAAGCCCATAAGAAGGAGAAAGCAATGGTACCAGAACCAGGAGGTTTGGCTAGGAGACCCTTTCCAGACATGAGTTAGCAAGCAGAAAAGAGCATCTAGACAGGAAGAACTGTTAACCCCAAGGCCTGGAGACGAGAGTCTGGCATGTTCTGTGGCTACTGAGGGATGTAGTATGGTTGAGCCTTAGTGTCTGAGGTTAATAGCCAGAGAGAGACTGGAACCAAATCATAGAGGTCTTTGAAGGCCAGATCTAGGGTGAGAGGTTGGACTTGATCTTTAAAGTCTGAGGAAGTCATGCAGGGAGAGAGGGGCTGGGGGTCCCCTAGGACTGCCCTGGAAAGTCATGAAGCAATAGGTCTTGCTGTTCCCCTTCCACCCCAGCATGGTGAGGACACCTTCAACCGGGCCAAGCTGCTCAACGTGGGTTTCCTAGAGGCACTGAAGGAGGATGCGGCCTATGACTGCTTCATCTTCAGCGATGTGGACCTGGTTCCCATGGATGATCGCAATCTATACCGCTGTGGCGACCAGCCCCGCCACTTTGCCATTGCCATGGACAAGTTTGGCTTCCGGTGAGGCTCTTTTCTCACCTAGACCTGGACCTCCCCACCCCTATTTCAGCTAAGCCTTCACTCCCAGCTCCAGTACCCTGTAAGCCCCTGGCTCAGACCTTTCTGGCTAGGGCAGATCCTCCCTAGGTCCCCAGTTACACATTGTCCCTACATCCTAACTCTGCTCCTTCATCTTGAATCTCCTTGTGGCTTTTCCTGACACCTGCTCTCCCATGCCATAGGCTGCCCTATGCTGGCTATTTTGGAGGTGTGTCAGGCTTGAGCAAGGCCCAGTTTCTGAGAATCAATGGCTTCCCCAACGAGTACTGGGGCTGGGGTGGCGAGGATGATGACATCTTCAACCGGTGAGTAGAGTTGGATAGGGCTGGTTGTAGACTGGGTGGTGAGGGGGCAAGTGCAGACTGGGTGGGGCCCCTTGCCCTCCCAGTACCTGTTCCAGTGCATCTGTCCCTATCCTCAGGATCTCCCTGACTGGGATGAAGATCTCACGCCCAGACATCCGAATAGGCCGCTACCGTATGATCAAGCACGACCGGGACAAGCATAACGAGCCCAACCCTCAGAGGTGACCCTCCAGCACCCCTGATCCCAGGTCCCCCTAATTTCTTACTCCTAGAGGTGACCTCCCAATATCCTCAAGTCTTGGCCCCAAGTGCCCTGACCCCCTAGATGTAGCATCTAAGCATCCCTGTCCCCTACCCACTAGATATCACCTCTAGTTTGATTTATTGAGATGACTAGAAATTAAGTTTGAATTATCACCAAGTCATTTGCATTTTCATTGGTGTATTCAGAGACTTCATTGTACATCTTGGGTGACCCCTGCTTATACTGGTCCTGCCAGAGCAGTAGGATGGGAGAGAGTGGTATCTGGAGCACAGCTCCTGGGAATCTGACAAGTGGACAAAACAGTGTGGGGTGGGGAGTGGAAGGACAGTGTGAAGCACTGAGGTGGGAGGAGGCAGCTCCGTCATAGGAGGGAGCCCTCTGTGATATCTGGGGCTGGCTGGGAGAAGGGCCTAAAGCGGGTACGGGCTTCCTGATGCTTCTCTTCCACCAATGCCAAATCTTGTAGGGATGGGGGTCATACCATATCCCCATCCTGCTCTCATGAGCTCATTCTAGCAAGCAGATAGGCAGTTGTGGCAAAGGTGATGAGGGCAGAAGAAGGAGTAATGGTGGGAGGCTTCTTGGAGAGGGGAGGTGAAGGTAAACTGGAATTTGAAAATATTTATTTTCAGCTGGGTGCAATGGTGCACGCCTATAATCCCAGCACTTTGGGAGGCTGAGACAGGAGAATCGTGAGTTCAGAGCCAGCCTCAGCAACGGCAAGGTTAAGCAACTCAGTGAGACCCTGTCTCTACATAAAACACAAAATAGGGCTGGGGATGTGGCTCAGCGGTTGAGTGCCCCTGAGTTCAATCCCCGGTGCCAAAAAAAAAAGAAAGAAAATAGTTATTCATTCTTAACCTCATGCCTATCTTGGGCACAGTGCAGTATTCTCCAGGCTAATGGAGGAAGCCATTGTGGATGAAAGGAATTGTATTTGTGAGAGCCTGGAATGTGAACAGGCATGGCATATACTGAAACTAAGAGTTTCAACATACCTGAACATACTCCTGTCAACATTCAACATACTCCTGTCAGGAGTAACAGTAGGTAGCAGTCATTGCTAAGTGTTTAGGGATTTCCAGGTTGGGAGTCTAACTTTTGTCCCAGAGGGACTGGGGAGCTGTAGAAGAGCTTTGAGGGGGTCAAAGGATGGTCAGATTTGTGTTTGAAAAGCTCATTTTCTGACCTGAAGGAAGGTGAAGGTTGACCCACCTGATGAAGAAATTGACAGAGCCTGAGGGGGCATGCTGGAGCAAGGACCCCTGCGTGTGCTGTGCCCCCAGCTTAAACAGTAGGGTTTTCCCAGGGTATAGGAATAGGAGAGGTCGTTTTGCAGCAGTGATGCAGGGTTGGAGTTTGGCAGAAGCACAAGGCTGCAAAGTCCAGTGAGCTGATGAAAAAGCAGGTGGTTCAGGTACAAACCATGGTCAGCAGGAAAGGGATGACAGACTGGGGAAGAGGGGCTTTAGAGCAGCTGAGGGAAAGTGCACCACACTGAGAGGTCTAAGAGGGGTCTAAGCTGAGCTCAAAAGGACTGGGAGGATCAAAACAGGGTAAGGATGAGGGTAGGAGAGGAGCTCCACAAGTCCAATAGGAGCCTCGGTGGTATTGTGGGAGTGGCTTGTTTAGGTGTCATCATCTATTACTGATACCTGCTGAGTGTGGAAATGGCCAATAGCAGAAATACTTGGGTTAAGGAACTCTAGGTAGTGGTTCTGTTTGCCTCAAGTTTAGGAGTTTTCCTGGATTCTTCTTTCCCTCACCCTACACGTTCAAACCCCACAAAACATATTGAACCTGTTTTCCCCTTTTCTACCTTTACCCCAATCTCTGTGATCCTGTCAGGATCCTGGAGAAGCTTCCCTGCTTCCTCTTTGTTTTTCTGTAGTGCATGCCCCTCCTCCACCTGGGTTAAGAGTCCTTTGGTAGCCAGGTGCAGTGGCACAAGCCTGTAATCCCAGCATTTAAGGAGGCTGAGACAGGAGAATCGCGAGTTCAAAGCCAGCCTCAGCAATGGTGAGGCGCTAAGCAACTCAGTGAGACCCTGTCTCTACATAAAACACAAAATAGGGCTGGGGATGTGGCTTAGTGGTCGAGTGCCCCTGAGTTCAATCTGCAGTACCGAGAAAAAAAGAGTCCTTTGCTATCTTCTCACTCACCAAATAAAATACAACTGCTTCCTCTAACTTACAGAGTCCTGCCCATACATGCTCTCACCTACAAGGTAATCTGTTTTTCCTCTTGGCCCACAGGTCTAGCCACATAGCCGTCCAAAACTTTGTTCCCAATTTAGGGCAGCAGCACTCTAACCTCTGCCAGGAATGCTCTTCCCTCTACCCTCAGCCCAGTGTCACACACTTCTTCAAAGGCAGCCACCTTGTCCCCTTAGCACTGAGGTTTTCCTTGCTTGTTATCTGTCTCTGCTAGTGATACAGACTTGCCAGGAAAGGAAAGACCTCACCTGTTCTGGTCATGACTGTATCCCTGGTGCTCAGAGCACAACCTGGCACACAGGGAGTGCTCAGGAAGTTGAGTGACTAAAGGATGAGGAAGATAGAGAGGATGGCATGGGTTTGGGGGGTAAAGATGATGCATCTCACAGTGGACACATTGCTTTTGAGATGCTTGTGGGATGCCTCATGTTTGGGTCTGTAGCTTAGCTTAGAAGGAAGGTCTGAGCTGAGAGATCTGTGAGGCTATCATTTGTTTTCTGACAGAAGGAGTTGAGATCTGTGTTTCAAGAGTAGATGTGAGAGCAAAGGGCTCCAGTGAGTCACCGCTGAATGGAGCATGATGACTTGAGCTTTGGCCCCAGAGATCCCATATTATGTTGGCAGTTAGCCCTGATCTGGATCCATTTCCATCCTTTAGGTTTACCAAGATTCAAAATACGAAGCTGACCATGAAGCGGGACGGCATCGGGTCAGTGCGGTACCAGGTCTTAGAGGTGTCTCGGCAACCACTCTTCACCAACATCACAGTGGACATTGGTCGCCCTCCATCATGGCCCCCTCGGGGCTGACACTCATGGACAAAGGCTCTTGGTGCCAAGGAATGCTTGTCAGAGGACTTACCTACAGCCTGGCTGGCAGCTGCTATGTGAGGGACCCCCAGGACTGAGACTGGGCTGTTTTCTGAGGGTCTTCAGTAGACCTGCCAGCTGCACCTAGAAGTTTCAGAACCCACTTTGAGGGGCTTTGGCCTGGGCAGGCCCCTCAAGTGTGGCCCTCTCTGGGGTCAACCCTTCCTACCCGACGCCCCCAGCCCAGCCCCCCTGTCTGTCAGGGTCGGGCCAGCCCCTGCACTGCCTCGCGGAGTGGCCTGGGGTAGGTCACTCCACCTCTCTGTGCCTCAGTTTCCCCCCCTTGAGTCCCCTAGGGCCTGGAAGGGTGGGAGATATGACTAGGGGGCATTGTCTCTTCCAGGGGGAATTCTCAGACCTGGGGATCCCCCATGCTCCCAGGGGAGGGGAAACCTTTTTCATTCAATATTGTAGGGGGCAAGCTTTGGTGCACCCTCTGCTTAGGAGCAGCCCCAGGAGGGGCCCAGAGGGGATGCTGCGTTGCTGCCTGGGATCTTGGAGTTGGCCTTTGCATGGGGGGGTGGGAGGGGCTTGGATCAGTCAGTCTGGTTCCCGCCTCCCTGTCTCAGAGAGGAGGCAGAAGCCCCAGGGCCGGCTCTTGTTTGTACATTGCACAGAAACTTGTGTGGGTGCTTTAGTAAAAAACGTGAATGAAGCAGCACCTTTGTTTGGGGATGGGAATCCTGGTTCCAGAATCTAGTTGCTCTGAGTTGTGTTAGGAAGATACCTAGCCAGGGCCAACTGGGTTTCTTCAAGCGCTGGGACTCACTACGCTTCCCTAGACAGAAAAAAGTTAACCATGTCACTGCCTCCACTGGTTCTGAGTAACAAACCCAGTGGGACCAGATTTCTCAAGTTGTTTCACCTGCCTCGAGGCTAGAAGGTGTCCAGGGATGAGCTCAAAGAACTTGGGGGCGGGTTCTGTGGAGCTTTTACGCCCAAGCGCCACACTCGCTATTCCCGCGGACCAACAGCTCGCGGGAGCGGCGGGCGGGACCGGCAGGGGCTGGGCGGGGCCTCTAGGGGCCTGGGTTTGCGCGTGGTTTCCCGGGTGACTGCCTGCTGCGCAGAAGAGGCGGGGCTAGAGCCCCGTTTCCGGGGGTTTCTGGCTGCCCCGGGTGGTGGTCCTGAACTGTGGCCCCTGAGGGCCTGCCAGAAGCGCGACGTAAGAAACGGCGCCAAAAACCGTGTGGCCGACTGGGTAATTCCAGCCTGAGGAATGGTGGCAGAACAAGTCGGGGAGGGCGGGGCCCTGACCCAGCGACCGCGGTCTCAAGTAAATCCAGCACTCTGACCTGTCATCCCAAAGGCCCGAGCTGGGGACAGCGGCGCGGGCGCCATGTCCCGGGGCTCCCAGTCGCTATGGGAGCTGGTGGAGGAGCATGTTCCACTCCCGGAGCGGCCTGAAGTGAAGAGGATTCTGGGGGAGGCGGTGGTAGATCTGAGCCTGGAGCTGCGAGCGGAGGTGGGGAGTGGGGAGGTGGGACCACGCCCCAGACCACTCGTGATTTGCCATCTCCTCCAGGCCTCTTCTGGCCCAGCCCGCTGACTCCCTAGATCTTATTGTGTCTCACTATCTGCCTTGCCCTCTCCTGTTTGACTCCGCCCTACCGGACACTCAGGTCCCCTCCATGCCCAGTCGCAAGGTGCCCCAGTTCTCCTTGCAGGTGGTGATGCTAGAGGCACTGCTGCAAGAGGCTCGATCTTCCCAAGCCTCGGGCTCTCATCGCATCTCTGACCCTTGCTCCCTACTGGCACCTCCGCCTCTCCTGAGGGACCTCATGCGCCAGGAACTCAAGCAACTGCTCCAAGAGCTCCGAGACAAGGCCATCTGCGAGGGCAGGTGGGAATCTCAGGCCCGGGCCTCCTCTGCTGACATCAGATAGGCTAGTCCTGCCCTTGATAAGGAGCCAGGATGGTCTTTCCTGTGGTTTCCTGAAAGGAACCCCTCAGCTTCCTCCATGTGTACCTTGTAGGGACCCGGCAGAAGCGTGGACCCCCTATAGCCCTAGGGTCATTCGCTTTGCCTTGGAGGAGCCCAGGTGTGACTTGCCAGATCAGGAGATATTCCAGATGAGAACTGGTGAACACAGGTAAAGTGGTAGGGGAGGAGAGATCTGTTCCTGCTTGGCCTAGGGCCCCAGCCAACTGATGGATTCTACCTGGTTCCATGGAGGAGCTCCCAGTCTGGGTCTGAGCACTTCTATAGTGGTGATAGGGATCAGCACCTGAGGGCTGTAGAAGCCCCTGAGAAACACCTACCCAACTTGGGAGGCAACAAGCCTTGCTGAAGAGAGCAACTCGTTTAATCTGGGTCTTAGAGTTGAGGAGCAGTTCTCCGGATAGATGGAGAGAATTTTGCAGGAGAGAGGCCAGGAGGTGGGGTTCAGTGGGCAGTTCTTTCTCAGGCCTAGAGAACAGGAGTGAGGGAGGGGCTACAGAGGCAGGGAGAGCTGAGAGGAGAGGGCAGCAAACAGTATTTACAGCAAGGGGCTGAATGAGATAAACAGGCATTTTCATAAGAAGTGGATATAGCAGCTCCTAATCCTCACACAACCCTATAAGGTGAGTGATGTCCCTATTTTGCAGACGAGGAAGCTGAATTTCCAAAAGGATAAGCAATTTGCCCAAGGTCACATTCAATGAAGGGTGGTGGAGCCCATTTGCAAGCCTAGGCTCCAGAATCCCTGCTATATTATGCTGCATTATGTTGTCTTTGTAAGAAAAGACACACAGTTACCTAGGAGAAGCTACATTTGTGTCCCTAAGGCCTGGGGTGAGCAACATGGGAGAGTGATGTAGACTTCATCTGCCAGCAGCAGTTACAGGGACCTCAGTGTCATCAAGGATCAGCTCAACATGTCCAACATTGACCAGGTTGCTGGATACCTGAGGTGAGGCCTACAGGTACCTGAGTGGGTAGGTAAGGCACAGGAAAGGAGACAGGGATGATCTTGAGATGCTAGGACTGAGACAGAAGGGAGATCCATGTGTAAGGCTGAGAGGTAGACACAGCCAGCTATTGAAGAGTTAGTGGGCCTCCTGCCAGGAAGGACCGAGCCCCTGAGATTTTTATTATGGCATGGGGAGAGCGACAGGAGGATTATAAGTAGGGGAAGGTCTGTGATGTGGGGAAGGATGGAAGCAGGAGAAGCTACAAGCTCAGAGAAATAGCATAGAAGAGGGGATGGGGCCTACAAGGGCAAAAGTTATGAGGCAGGCAAGAAGATATATCCTGCTCAGAGAAAGACTGACAGGGGCCAGAAGTCTATGCTGGGCAGCACCCAGGTAGCAGAAGGCAATGCAGGTTGAGAAAGGAGAGGCTAGATGGGGTTCCTGGTGAGGCTGGAAGTGGGACCTGTGTGGTGGGCTCAGCTGACTGGGTCCTCTGGCACTGGCTGTGGCTGCCATGTTCCCTATGTCCTAGGGGCCTCTTGGAGGAGGAGTGTCGCACCTTGGAGAGGGAGATTTCCACTTTGCAGGTGAGCACAGCCCTAGATCTTCCCTCAGAGCTTCTCTCCTGAGTGGAGACATATTTCTCACATGGGGGTCTATAACCCATGCACATGTGTGTTTGTGTACACATGTGCATATCAAGATTGTATGAGTCCTGTGTCCATTTCTCATGTGTGCATACCTGTGTGTGTGAAATCCTAGAAGCCCAGGATTCTGGTTGAGCTCCTATGTCCAGAGTCAGCAGTTTTAGATTAATCTGCTGGATTGCCCAGGTCTTTTACCTTTTTCCCTTACCTAAGCCTGCGTATAGGCCCAACCACCATCTTACCAAACTTGACTTTCAGTAGAGCTAGTGTTCCCTCCAAGGGCTGCTCTTGTGGTGGCTGGGCTGAGGGCTGCATGGGTTCAGTCCCAGGCCCTACTCTGGGGATCCTGGTCTCTGCCTTCAAGCTGTGCCACTGACTCACCTCTCCCTGCAGCGCTGCCTGGAAGCGGAGCATACGCAGACTCACCAGCCCTCTGAAGCAAACTTAGAGCCCACTCTGGCAGGTGAGGACCCTGAACTGGCCCCAGAGCACCCAGCCTCCTGCCCCTGCTCCATACTAAGCACACACTAGAGGAGCTGGGCACTGTCTCAGCTGTGTCCTTCCACAGAGCTAAAGGAGCAGAAAAAGGCCATGGAAAAGGAGCTGCAGGCCTCTTTGGAACCTTCCTGCGTCTTTGCCAAACACAGGTATACCAAAATGGAGATGGCAGTCAGGGTGGGCTGAAGGGTCAGGCCATGGCCCCCATGCAGTTACTCCTTTCTGTCCAGGCAGCAGCCCTTGGAGTCATCCACTCAGGACCTTAGATCATTTCCTCCCCTCCATGGAGCTGATGGCGTTTGGACTGGGCCTCTTCAAGGCCACCTACCTGCACCTCCTTTGGAGCGCTGCCCCCAGTCTCAAGGCTGGGCCTCCACCTGCCGCTGGGGACGGCAGCTTCGGTGCAGCCCCAGGGAAGGACCAGCTTCCACACCACTGTCCACTGCAGCACCCCAGGCCCCAACCTGAAGGGCCAACCACAAAGCATACTTCTGCTTCTGTCAGAACTTGCCCCTTCTGCTGTTGCTGCCTCTCAGTTGCCATGGCCCTGCCAGCTTCAGGTCTCATCTTGGATGAGCTCTTGCCAAGACCCTAAGGCTGTTTGTCTGTCTAGCCCTTTTCCCACTCCCTTGCCAGGTCCCTGGTATCCAGGGCTGAGCTGCCAGACATCTGTCCTAGCTGTTAAATCCTTTGGCCTTTCTCCTCCCAGGCCTCCACAAAGGCTTGGCCAACAGAAGTCCCATCCCATTCCTGACTCTTGTCCCCCAGAGGACCCAGACAAAGCACAGCAGCAGTTCAGAGACAGGAATAGAAATTTCATTAAAATCTATGGACTTTAAAATCCTAGTGGTGCACGAATGGGCAGGAGTGGGCAGTGCACCATTATTGCTACAAAGGATTAGACACGGCTTGACTGGGGCTGTCACTGCACAGAGGGCACAGAGGACGGACAAATGGACACTGCAGGCCTTGAGAGGAGCTTTGGCTCCAGAGGAGGATGGGGCACGTGGGCTGGGGCCATTTGGCACATGAGCTAGGGCAAACGTCTGGGAAGACTGGGCTTTTAGCCTGGTGGAAGGAGGGCAAAAGGGTGTCGTGCAGGGTCTCCTTCCCCTGGGTTCTGGGCTCACATCTCCTGCTGAGCAGCCTCCACCCCTGCCCTCCTGAAACAAATGCTTTGGGCAGACTGCTAGGCCACAGCCTCTGCTGGCTGGGCCCCACAGCCAGGGATGGAATGAGGGGCACAGACCCTGGAGCAGCCAAGTGAGGTGCAAACTGGCCTGGAAGACAGATTGGACCCAAGGCTTGGGGCAGGGGTGGCAACCACAGACACAATCTTTACAAAAATAATTACACAGATAAACAGGGCTGGGTGGTGCAGTCTGACAAGTAACACTGTGCAGCTCCCCAGCCCTTTAACTCACCAGGTGGGAAGATCCAGATTTGCCTGGGCAGTGGCTGGGGTCTATTCTGAGGGCAGGAACACTGGTCAAAAGGCTGGAAGCCCAGGGAGGACAGGTGGGGGGGCCAACCCAGAACCTCAGCTCAGGGCAGAGTGTGAGGGTATCAGAGGCCACATAAAGCCTGGCAGGCCTCTGGAGACCTGACCCGAGACCCCTCCAAAGTGCTTTGGGCCCCCCTGCAGTCCTCCCATTGCCTCCCTACCCCCTTGGCATCCAAAGGACATGTAAACACTGGGGACACAAGCACAAATGACTGCACTAGCAGTGGTGGCCAAGGGGACAGCAGCCATCCTGGCCAGGGCATGTGGGGCAGGTGGTGACACCTGTCCACTGCCTCCCCAGTCTCTCTGGTGGGAGCACAGGGTGGGGGTAGAGCCACTCCCCTGGCAGCTGTGCTCATATTCGGGAGTCCTGGAGGCGGCTGGAGCTGTTACTGCCCACAACGGGGATCTGGGCCTTGTCTGGATGCAGCGGCTGGACCTCAAACCCATCTTCAGGAGAGGGGGCTATGGTAGGGGCATAACGCCCAGTCCGGTGCTCCAGGAGGGCAGGGCCCCAGTCTCTGCTTGGCTTTGTAGCATTTTTCAAACGCTGCACAAGAAGTAGGCAGGGGGTACAGCGGACAGGGTGTCAGAAGAGAGTCCTTAAGCCTCATCCACCCACCTCCTCCCATTTCTCCTGGTTGCTCAATCCCTACCCCTCACCTGCAGAAGGGTGTCCCCGTCTGTACGGCAGAGCTGGAACAGGGCGTAGAGTGGGATGCAGATGACGGAGGACAGGGCCATGAGGAAACCAATGGCCACGGCCCAGCCTGGGTACTGGTAGTGGTTGTAGGTGATTGGCCGATACTGGATCACCGTGAAGATGAGAATAAACTGCAGAGTGTGGATGGGAGTGGGTGAGGCCAGCCCAGAGCTCCTCCCAGACCCACCTCCTGTCAGCATTCCTTCCTCTATCCACTCCCAAGCTAGAAAGAGGTATTTTGGGCAGGCCACAGGCAACTGTCAATACCTGGGCAGTGGAAGAAGCTGGCAGGCCCAGGGGACCAGGGCATGGTGGGCAGGTAGGCACTGTGGAAGGGGAGAGGTCTTTGCCAAAGTCCTGAACTGGCCAGAGAACAATCAAGCGGCAGCTGTCTTTGGAAGTCAGTTCCACTCCAAGATTCAAAATGCTTCCAATTACTTTTTGAGGCAAAGCCAAATCCCTGGCCTTTAGGCCTTCACTTTGCAATGTGACCTCAGCTCATCTTTCTGGCCATGTTACTTTACCTCAGTGTTTCAGTTATACCCAGCACTCCTACCCTTTCTCCATTTGTTCTGGAGAATCATCCTCTGCATCTTCCTTTGTCAAACTCTGTACTAGATTTTTTCTCTTTTTGAAGGGCCCCTCAGTGGCATTTGCTATTTGCCTTCCTCAGTTATGTTTCCTGTTTCCCATGCACCTGGCCATGCGTGAGCTCTGGGTCTGCACAGTGCCTGGCAGTCTTGTTGATTTGAACTGATTCATGCTGAGAAATGGAGGGAGCTGGAGAGAGGGTAGGGCAAAGCCCTGCCTAGGATATGGCTATGGAGATAGTGACATTCAGCTTGAGGAGGGCTCAAAGGGTAGAAATGGTGAGCATCAGGCTGTGGATGCACCAAGGAGCCTCTTTGGACAGAGATGAGCGAGATGGGGAGTAAAACCCATGGCTGCAGCAACCAAAAAGCTGAAGGAAGCCATGATTTGGCTTGTGGTTCATGCTTCCACCCAGAAAGCCTGGAGGGTGGGGTGCCTTGACTTGCCAACAGAGCTCAGCATCCTCCCCTAGAGCCTTCAGCTGCTTCCTGGAGCTCAAGCTCCTCTGGCCTTCCTTGTGACCAAATTCTAGAAGATAAGACCCACGTCCAAACTGGGGACTCCTTCTGGGATGTACATAATGAGAACATGCAACGAGTTTCCTGAATGGAGCTAGACCCTGATCCACGTGTGGACAAATCTCTTCATTAGCTGAAAGAGGGATGAGTTTGTCAAAAAGAGTTTTCCAGAAATAGAAGCCAAGCCCCAAAGAGAACATGACTTCCCAGAAACATGTTCATGGAGCCTGGAGTCCTCATCTTAAGGTGACTCCAGCCAGGCTTCCTAGGTACACGGAAGGTACTATCCATTCTGCTTTCGTCTTTTTTTTTTTTTTTAATGTTTTTTAGTAGCTGATGGACTTTTATTTTTATTTATTTATTTATATGAGGTGCTGAGAATCGAACCCAGTGCCTCACACATGCTAGGCAAGTGCTCTACCACTGAGCCACAACCCCAGCCCCGCTGCTTCAGTCTTGAGAAGACACTAGACCCAGCCTGAGGCTGCCCAGGAGGCCCTTGTGTTTGTCTCCTTCCTTCTTCCTGCCCTTGGTGGGTATCCCAGGTCTACTCCCAGGATGACAGCCCTTTCTGAGTGCCGGGAGGCTGAGCTCCCCTCAAGTGGGCCCTAGGCCAAGGCACTGGCCCTCACTAGCCTCCCACTCCTGACAGCAGAGACTTCCACTCCTCTAGTTTCAAAGCTGGGCCAGTGGCCAGAACGGGTGCCTGTGCCAAGCTGAGAAACATCCCATACCCCATGTGGTAGAGGTCTCAGCCCTCTAGGGCCCTATTTTTTAGAAACATGAGCCAAAGTAGAAGTCTGGTACTGAGCTCCCTGTGGTCCTGAGGAATAGAGCATGGCAAGATGTGACTCCACACACATCCTCCCACTTCCCACCTCAAGCACAAGGAGACAGTTTTTAGCCCATAGGCCATTCCTCCCTCCTATGGGTTTCTAGCATCACAATGGCCCAGCAGGCAGGCTCCAAATTGGGCTACCTGCTCCACATCATGGCTCTGCCCAGCCTTACTAGTTGTGTGTCTATGGACATTACTTAATGTCCCTATGCCTTAATTTCCTCATCTGTAAAATGTGGATAACAATGATACCCTGGAGAGTTGTGTTCATGAGTTAACATGTGAACATGTACAGAAAGGGCTTGGGTCCTTGCCATGGGGGGATTTCTCCCACCAATTCAGCTCTCTGGTGGGAGTTTCCCAGCTGTTAAACGAATGGCAACAGGGGACTTCCCCTCCTAAGCCAGCCCACTTCCCTGCCAGGAAGGCTTAGGAAACTGCCCCCTCCCATCTTACCCCCATGTAAAGCTGACATCTCCTAAGCCTGCATGGACAGGTCCTGGGGCCACTTCTGGAACACTCCCACTTACGTTCATGCCACATAACCAACCTCCTTGGGAACCTCCTCTGTGAGGGGATAGGGTGACAGCAGTGAGGCAGACAGAGGTGACACTAGTACCAATGAGGGCTCATGAGGCCCCTCAGGAGAAGCCAGGCAGGAATACCAGGGAGTGGGGCTGATTTACTGGAGTTGCTGCCAGCCACCATCCCCCTCCAAGCTTGGGCAATGCCATCAGTCAAGTAAAGGTCTCCATATTCTCTTCCTGACCCAAGGCCGGGGCCTGGTGGCTCCAAGTGTGCACACACACCTATCTGACTATTCAACCTCCCTCAGACAACTGGAGGCCAGGGTCATGGGTATAGAGGCTCTGGCCTAGTGGAGGCTCCTGTTCTCCACTGGCTTCCGAGAGGACAAATGGTTGATGAGCAGCAGGAGGAGGGAAGGCACCCGAGGAACTTACAAAGATGATAGCTGGAGAGACAAAGCGCCAGCAGATCTGGAAGAAGATGGGTGGTGGGAACCCCAGCATCATCTGGATGTCCTGGAAGTAGTTCTGGTGCCCTGGAGAGAGGGTGGTCAGCAGGCCCTATCGGGCAGTGGGCTGGCTACAGGTAGGGACATGCAAGTCCATGGAAACACGGGCACTTACCGTAGATGTACATGATAGACACGCACATGATGCAGGAGATGACGACCAAGGAGAAGCTGGCTGCGTAGTTGTCCATCAGCAGCAGCCAGTAGATGCCCGCCTGTGGGCCAGCAAGCAGCTGAGCAGGGTGTCCATGGCCTAGGATCCCCATGCACCTGCAATTGCAGCCCAGCCTTTCCCCCACTTGGTCCTTACCTGGCTGGTGAGGGGGATGCCCAGTAGGAAGCCAGCCACAGCCACACCTAGGGTCACATAGGTCTTTTTCTGCAGGATCCACTCATTCCCCACCTCATCCACAATGGCTGTGACCAGTGTCTCTAAGAGGCAGAACTATAGGGCACAGCCATCAGAGCAGGGACCTGACCTCTGCCCTCTCCTCTCTCCCCAGGTCACCAGCCCTGTCCCACACCTCGTACCTGAGTGCCCAGCCCCAGCAAGATGAGCATGAAGAAGAAGAGCAGGGACCACAGTGGGGAAACAGGCAGCAATGTGAGGGCCTCAGGGTAAGCCACGAAGGCCAGGCCAGGGCCATGATCTGCCACACGGGACACATCCACACCCAGGTGATTGGCCATGAAGCCGAGGATGGAGAAGATGACAAAGCCAGCATAGACGCTGGTGGCACAGTTGGTGATGCTGATGATGATACTGTCCCTAAGGGGGAGGAGAACAGAGACCATTCTGGACAGCCAGCTTGCTTCCCTCTCCCTGATTTGAGCCAAGAGAAGACATGAAGACAGGGAAAGTTCTAGAAACAAACGTGCCCCCCAACTCCTTTTCTGATCGGCGCTGGGGCTTTTTAAGTAAATCTGAGGCTTTTGAATCCTCACAGAACTCCAAGCCATCATTATCCCATCCTTCCTTCTCTGGCCAAAGCACCACCCAGACCCAATGCTCTCAGGACTTCAAGAACACGAGAGGATGGGGAGGCCCCTGGTGGGCAGGAGGCAGCATTGGAGTGTGTTGGTCTGGGACACCAGGTTGGGCTGTGGAGAGGGCAAGGCACAGCTGGCAGCCTCAGGGGTGGCCCCAGCTTCTTACCGGTAACAGTTGTTGTGGAACTTGTTGTAGGAAGCCATGGTGATGAGCCCACCCCACGCGCAGCCCAGTGAGTAGAAGATCTGGGAGGCAGCATCTCCCCACACCTGCAGGGAGGCCAGCGAGGTGCCATGTCAGTGAGGTTCCAGCCTGGCCCTTCCCTGACCCCTCAGGGTCCCCCTCCACATCCTACCTTGGCCTCCAGGATCTTGTCCCACTGTGGGGTCAGGTAGTACATGATACCCGTGAAGGCTCCTTCCAGGGTCACTCCACGTACAAACAGGATGGTCAGCACCACGTAGGGGAATGTGGCCGTGAAGTACACCACCTGGGGACAAGACAGGCTCCATGGACTCCTCTGGGTTCATTCCCTCCTGGCACCACCTCCTTGTCCCCCAGGCACCATTGGCCCTCTGGCCCTTCCTCACCCATCCTTGACATTCCCCCACAACCCAGGTAGGGGAGGCAGGGTCTTTCAGGGTGGGAACAGACCCTGCCTGGGGAGGAGTACTTGCTTTCCCTGAAGACTTGACCCCTCGGATGAGGCAGAGAAAGACGACCACCCAGGAGACACCGAGGCAGCCGAGGAGGGGCAGCCGCACCTCCCCAAAGTTCCCGATGTCATCTGACAGCTTCAGTACATAGAGCCTGGGGGAGGGGAAACTGTCATTGAGAGCCAGCCTCTGCTGCCCAGCAACAAATGTCAAGGTCCCTTCTGTGTTGCAAGGTCCCAGCAGCTTGGGGGGCGGGGTTGGGAGCCATTCAGGGGCCCAGCTTCAGCCAGCCCAGCCCTTTCTGTCTGCTACAGTTCCTGGGGCCCTGAGACTGCACTGCCTTGCAGCCTCTCCTAGGACCCTTAAGGGCTCCTGGAGGTCACCTGGAAGCCTGGACATGGGGGTCTGTCTCTTTGTCCCTGCTTGGGCCCACCTGGCCCTTTCTTGTACGTTTCTCCCTTTAGGAATGCCCTCTTCTCTCAGAAGTCACCTTCTCCAGGAAGCCTTCTGTGAGCGT
Source organism: Geosciurus inauris (assembly GCA_004024805.1). Classification (NCBI taxonomy): domain Eukaryota; kingdom Metazoa; phylum Chordata; class Mammalia; order Rodentia; family Sciuridae; genus Geosciurus; species Geosciurus inauris. Next base: position 79,495 of record PVHX01008641.1, read on the forward strand.
GCCACCCATACTAGTCAGTGCCACCTCTGGTGAGGTGAGGGAGGCAGCAGAGTGCAGAGTAAAGATGGCACCCAAACTCCTCCCCGGGCTTCATCTGCCCCCTGGGCTGTGCCAGCTGGGCTCTTTCAATCCGCCAGATGTTTATGTGCCAGGCTCTGTGCTAGGTGCTGGACGTCCAGACCTGCAGAAGCCATGTTCCCAGCCCTCAGGAAAGAAGGTGGAAGAAAGGCAGCTGCACTGCTCTGGGTGGGAAGGGTGAGGCAGAGATGGGACCAAGTGCTGCAAGCCCCAGATGGATATCCACATCCCATAGGAAAAGACAGGTGGAAGTCTTCCCAGAGGTGAGGTTGGAGCTGGGGTGTAAAGAGTGGGGAGAGGTGGGTGAAGAGGACTTGAAGGACATGCCAGGCTGAGGGAACAGCATAAGCCAGGACAGAAGATTAGGAACTAGTGTGGCCCAGTCTGGGCAAGTCAGGAAGCTCACTAAGGCTGGAAAGGAGGGAAGATCAGGAGAGAAGGGTGAGGAATAGGAAAGGACGAGATGGTAACAGGTCAGAAAGTCGAGGCTGAGAGGTTTGAACTTTGTCCTGAGGGCAATGGAAGGCCTCTGAAGGGTTTTAGTAAGAGTACTCTGATGGCCTCCCCTTGGCCTTGCAGTAGTTCCTATCTCTCACTGAGGAAAAGCCAAAGCTTTATGGTGGCTACAGGACCTATAGGATCCATTGTCCCCCACCCTGCGATATCTCTGATCTCTCCTCCTACCCTCTTCCTTGCTCACTGCTCTAGCTGCACTGGCCTCCTTGTTTCTTAAACATGCCAATACCTCAGGGCCTTTGCACATGCCATTGCCTTGTCTGGAGTGCTCTTTCCCCAGACAGTCACACGCACATGTGGGTATGTTACTGGAAAGACATACAGCCCTTAGGGCCCTGCACTTAAAAGGACTTTGTGCTTGGTTTAATTCTCTACTATTGCCATCTTGAGGTTCTTAATATACTTGAACAAGATGCCCCATATTTTCATTTTCACTGGGTCCTAACATTATATAGCCGGACTTGTCTATGGGATTCCCTCCCTCTTCATTTCCTTCAGGTCTTTACTCAGGTGTCCTCTTCTCAAAGAGGCCTTCACTGAGTACACTGCTTAAACCAGGAGCCCCATGCTGCCCAGCACCCCAGATGTCTATCATACCATATACTATTCATGTTTGGTCTTTGTCCTCCATGAGGGCGGGAGTTTTGGTTCATTTTGTTCAGTGCTGTTCACAGAGAGGCACTCAATGCATATTTGTCTATGAATGCACGAATATTGTGTTAAATGGCTTGGGAGGTGAAAGGAGGGGAACTTGGAGGGAGACTAGTTTGGTTATTGAAATTTTCCAGGCTAGAGGTAAGGAGTAGGAGAAAAGCTCTGGAGCCTCAGTATCCCCACCCGCACAATGCAGGTAATAGCATCAGCTTGAGAAGAATTTGCAAATAAATGTAGACTGAACACAGGCTCCCTTCTTCTTCTTCTTCTTCTTTTTTTTTTTTTTTGGTACTGGGTATTGAATTCAGGAGAGGCGCTCTACTACTGAGCCCATCCCCAGCCCTTTTTAAATTTTTTGTGTTTTATTTAGAGACAGGGTCTCACTGAGTTGCTTAGTGCCTCGCTTTTGTTGAGGCTGGCTTTGAACTCACAATCCTCCTGCCTCAGCCTCCCAAGCTGCTGGGATTACAGGGGTGCACCACCACTCCTGGCTATTTATTTATTTATTTATTTATTTATTTTTGTGGTGCTGGGGATTGAACCCATGGCTTTGTGCATGCGGGGCAAGCACTCTACCAAATGAGCTACATCCCCAGTCCCCCATTTGTCCCCTTTTACAGCATAGCTCCCACTTGCATCAGCTGGCCTTCAGCATCCTTAGTTATTTTTATCCCTCCCCCAGTCAGTTCTCAAACCTGATGGCACTGCTCTAATGTCCTGTGATGGATGTTACTCTGGATGTTCATGAGACAGTGTTGTCAGTCCTAGACTTGGTGTCTGCTTGGCTGTCTGGCTGGACACTGGCAGGACCCTTGGGCTGCCATCCTCTTGGCCTCCCACCTACCACCCAGATTGCCCTTCGCAGCATGGCCACAGCGGCACTGTCCAACCTCTTCTCCCCTCTCGTTCCCAACGCCCAGACTGCAGGCCATGGGGCCAGGCCCTGGCTAGACCTTCTCCAGGCTCTCAGTCCATGGGAAAACCAACAGATAAAGGGAGGAAAGTTCAGGAGCCATGGGGTGGAACAGCACCTTCCACAGCACTCTCCTGTCTTTCTTTTACCTTCATGGTGCATATAGAAAAAAATACTGGTTGGCTCATTAAGGTAAATAGATAAGGTCACTCAGCTAAAGGCAACTGGATTGGGGGCTCCAACTGCCTAGGCCCTGCCTGCTTGGGTGCTGGGTTCTCCAACAGGGAAGTTCGGCCCTTCAGAAAAGCCTAGGGTCCTTTTACTGCTACTAATAAGAGTCACTTTGTCAACTAGGTGTGGTGGCACACATCTATAATTCCAGCGGCTCAAGAGGCTGACGCAGAAAGATTGCAAGTTTCAGGCCAGCCTCAACAAATTAATGAGGCCCTAGATAACTCAGGGAGACCCTGTCTCCAAGCACAAAATAAAAAAGGCTAGGGAAGCCAGGCGTGGTGGCACATGCCTGTAATCCTAACACTTAGGGAGACTGAGACAGGAGAATTGCGAGTTCAAAGCCAGCCTCAGCAATGGCG
>PVHX01008642.1:0-81890 GCA_004024805.1 Geosciurus inauris
CTCTGGAACTGGACCTCCGAGAATTCCTCACTTTCATCCTAGTCCATCTTTGGTAGTTTGTTAAAATTGCCTCAAGTGCTCTGATTAGTTTATGGCTCCAGAGGGCCCCTCTTTCAGAGAAGCTCATCTCAGTTCTCTCTCTTGGATGCACCTGCCTTTCTGGGACTTGAGGTGGCAATTTTCTCTGAGACCTTGGCTCTCTGATGAGTGTAATATGTTACTGATTTTTACATTGCCTAAGTAAATATTTGTTGTTGATGACAGTCACAGCTTTCCTGTTCTTTACGTATTAGAACTGAAACCAGAAGTAACTCTCAAACTTTTATCTAATTATAAAAACAGTTTGCTTAAGCAAAGATATCCAGACAGGAAAAGAAGTTCCAAAACTCCCTAGAAAATTTTGTAGGTAAACAATCTTTTGCCACTGCATCAGGTTATTTTGGAATTTGTTTACCAATCTCTATATATAGTTCTCCCAGGTTATGTGGAGTGGACCATTTCCTGAATCTGGGCTCACTAAGCAGTTATGGTTATGATAATGCATTCTGGGGATAGTTGTAGTTATGGTTATGGTTAGAAGGGAAGTCTACCTTCAAACATAGGTCTCTTGAATTTTCTTAACATAATGTCAAATATATAATTATTAGATAAGTGTCTAAATATTGATGAGTGTTTCTTCAGTTTTCATGAAGATATTTGACCTGAGTGTTTCTCTTAGGCCTATTCACAATTTTTTTCTATCTAATGTTAAATACAGTTCCTAATATATTTTTGTACAAAGACAAAATAAACTTTCATGTATGAATGAATAAATATGTTAGCTACTATTATGCCAGTAGCTCTACTTTGCTATTTCTACATAAAAACTTGAATGCTGATATTGCTATAAATAGCAGCTACAAATGAATTTTGGGTGCATTGCTGGCAAGTTTCTGGTATACAAATGAACATGACTTGCAAATAGCAATTTTACAGTTTCCACATATGGAAATTCAGTTCTGTGTATAATATTCTGCTTCAAGGTTTAGAACAAGTATGCAGAGCAATGTTCATTCACACACAGCTTTGAAAAATGTGTTTGCTTAGCTATTTCAGTTTCTTCTGTGGAAGAATCCTGATTGCATTGAACATTACTGTGTTGCGTTCTAGGTTGCATGCTCAAGGACATCAGGCAAGATTTGGATTCAGGTTAGTATTAGGTGAATTTTTCTGGTAGTTTCCTCATCATAGAAGTAGAAGTGGAGGCATGTCTTACATGTGATTTCAGACCTTTGTGTCCTATAGCTCTGAGTTATTCTCTTACGGTAACTAAGCAGCCTCAAACTACAGTTCATGGCTCCCTGTCATTTCTATATAGTTCCATGTACCTAGTGCTTGTCAATGAAATGTGAGCCCAGCTAATGTGGGTCCCTTCTGAACCAAATAGATGTCCACTTTCCATACTTTCCTTTCCTATTGATTAAGTGAAGAATTCAAAACACAATTGTGCTGAAAGATGGTAGGAATATCATTCCTTGGAAACTACAAATGAAGGAAGGATGTGCACCAACCTAAAGCACTGTATTACTCTTTTATGTAAGTGTGAATCTACTTCATTGTATTGAACTCCTGATGTTTCATAGTTTACATGCTAGCAGCTATCATTATACAGAAATTATTACTGGAAGTGATGAGCTGCTGTAAAAGATACTGGCAGTATCCCACCTGTATTCCATTGAAACAAACTATTTTAAAACATACTGGCCTCAATACCCAGCTGCCAACATCTGACTCTTTGCCTGAAGATAAAGTTGTTTGTGCCTACACTTATGGCAGCCTGAGAGTCAGAGGGAACTAACACCTCAGGAGACTTCCATCCAATGGAAGGTAGGAAAATTGGTCTATCAAAACTCATACACTTTCTGGTAGAATTTGTCTGCACAAAAGCCACTTGACCATGCACCAAATTTCATGTTCCTTTCCATAATGTATTTGTTGCTTCCTTTCCTCTCATGGCAGTGGGTGAACTCTTGAGTCCCTAGGGCATAATAGAGCAACAGAATGGGAAAAGCCTAAGTCTCACCAAATTGAAGTAAACATTCACCTTTAAAAAACATCTACATGTTACTACTAAGCAAGCAAGCAATAAACTTACTTTAGGTTAAGCGTGTAACATTTGGAAGTTTGTTTCTCATAGAAGTCAGTATTGCATTAATAAACAAGAGAGGTAAACTAACGAGACCATGTTGAAGAATGAGTATCAAAGATGAGACTACATGTATGTCTAACATCTATTAAGTAATGGGAACAAATATTAAGATCTGAATTACTGCAGAAAAGAGAGGGTCAGAGAATCATGGAAGGTATGAGTAATATACAGATTAGAGCAAGCAAATAAAACCAGGTTTAGATTAGTGTCAGGGAAAGGAATGATGTCTGTGAATGGGTTTTATGTCCATATGATGCACATTATGAGAATATGCTGGATTCCTGTAGGAGCCAGACTAGGATGATTCAGTTCTGGGGAATGTGTCTTTTGTGAACTTTTAAAGAAAGTTGATTAGAAAGGGGACAACATGGACCCATAAACTCTACATCGTGACTTAGTAACATATGGTTTTAATAAAAACCATAAGAGGAAAGACAGTAGAATGAATCTGACATAACTTTCCCATGCTCATATATGAATACACAACCAGTATAACCTCACATCATGTACAGTCACAAGAGTGGGATCCAAATTGGAATGGATTGCACTCAATGTATGTATATTATGCCACAATAAATACAATACAATAAAATAAAAACCACAAAAGGAAAAAAAATCCTGCAGAGGTCATTAAGCCTACACTGTTGGACAATATAGAAATTACTTCTGTGATATTAAAAAAAAAAAAAAAGCAGCGAGTTTCACTTGAAGCTTTCCAATGAATAGAGAACTAACTGCCTCATGGGACCTACTTTTCAATGATTGGCTAGGACTAATTGCTAAAGATTACTGAAGTGTTGCTTTATTTTGATTATGTAATCTCCTGTCCCCCCCCCCTTTGGCCTCCCATTTGCCTTTGATAAGCCCTTTTCCTTTTGTAAGTCCCCAAAGGTTGGTATTCTCTAGTACTCTATGGGGTCTCTTAGTACTATATAGTCTCATGGGTGAGCACAGGTTCCCTCTACAATCCACACAATGATTATCTCAAATGAATATGCCCATTTATTTGCCTCTCTTGAATTTCACATCCATCTCACCATTGTCCACTGTCTATCTTCATGTGGATGTGCTCTGGGCACTCAGGTTGGTGCATACAGCTGAAATCTTCAGCTACTCCTGAAAATCCTTCCTCCTTCTCAGTTTCTTATCTCAGTGAATGACGTGTAGTTCTGTCTCCTGAACAGTTAATGAATTAAAGCAATTTTCTCTAACATCACTTGTAATACTTTAATTTATGCCAGAACTGTCACTTGCCTAGATTATAACAAATTCTTCAAAAATGTTCTCCATTTTTCCACTCCTGTTTTTTCTCCAATCTATTGTCTAGGTATCAGACACAGTGATATTTCTGACTTATGTCTGATTATGTCACTTTTCTGTTAAAAGTCCTTTGATGTCTCTAATACTCAAATATGTTCATTTTTCTCTTTCTAGAATATTCTCCCTTCTTTGCCTTAACTTCATCAGTTTAATTCTTATCCATTCTTTACACCTTGGCTTTAATGTTACTTCATCTGAGAAGATTTATCTCACTACCAACCAATCAACAAATAAAACATTGTATTATTAGTGTCCGTATGTACCCTTGTAGTTCCAATAGGATAAAAACTGCACTTTTGATTTTAGCAAAATGGGGGATGGAATAATATATTCTAAAACAATTATATTCCTTTCATTTAACAATATATTATGGATATACTTTCAAGTCTGTGTAGACACAATTACTTCAAAATCTTTGTAACTCTTTCTTAGTTCTTTTATAGGTTTTAGGACACTCCCATCTACCTTCCATTCAGGAATTTATAAGATTAAAAGAAATATTCTAGATTAAGTATCTTTTATGATCAATGCAACACTTCAAACAGTTTATTAAATGCTCTAGATGTACATATGATGAGAAAACACACTTGTGTAGCCCTAGGACAGACATTGAGTATATTACTACTTCTGCCAAATAAGGAAAATAATGAATTTGTTCTGAAAGCCAGGCCCACAGGTAAGCTGAAAGGCATGTGTCTTAAGGGTTAATTCTCAAGTGAATGTAAAGATACATTCAGCCTCCAACAAGGAGCCTGTACATTTAGCTCTTATGTAAGCACACTTCAGTCTTCAGAAAGGTGAAACTGGGCTGAGAGGATGTCATGCACCACTGTTTGAGCAGGATGGAAGGCAAGATGGGTCTTTTCAAGTGTGTGCTGTAAGCCTGAGGAAGAATAGCAATGTCCTTGGAGCCTTCCAAGGAGAGGCAAGGCTGGCTAAATAATCAGTGTGCAGGAACCAAAAACCCTGCAACTTATCAGGCACAGGGACATGAAGGCTACAGTTGCTGTGATGATGCAAATGAAGGGCAAAATGGTACAAATTCCTGTCTCCCAGAAGGTGTAATTAGGGAGTGAAGGCAGAAAAACATCTATCTCTGGAAATGCAGAGCAGATGCATATGCAGACTACCTCAGGCTTGGGTTAACAGTTAAAAGATATTGACGATTTTCACTTCTTGCCTCCATTTTATATAAAAGTTTGCCTGAGTTCCAATTGATAATACTAATAACAGATCACAAAATAGACGCAGCACCATATTAATGCAGAAGCCATGCACACAAAGCACTTAAAACATCTGAGCCAAAGGAAACCTGGGCCAAATATGAAAAACATATCTATGATAATCAATCTAAAATTATGCACATAAAATCTCAGTCTAAAGCATGTGAGGTATTTGACATTCTAGCCATAGGAAACACGGAGTTCTTTCTAAACACTTTGGTTTGATAACACAAGAATGCATTCTACTTCTATTCCACTCCCATTTAAATGGTATTTACGCTCTGTGTCATTTATAAACCAGCATAATGATGCACACATATTAGGCAGTCACCATAGTTTCTTTCTTTACCATTTGAAGTTGTTCAAGTAGCTTCAGCATAGGCTCAATGTAGTATTTTGCTTTGCATGAATATCAGTGGCTGAGACCTGCAAAGTACTTTTCTCATGTACAAAGGCAGAGAGCACTTGGGCTGCTTTATGAGTCTGCATTAGCCAATAAAACTCTTAATTTAGCTTAGTGGTGTTGGTGTGATGGTCTTTTCTTGATACTGCATAAGTTGCCTTCAATTTTCTCCTGTTAGGTGATGGTTTCCTCTTTATACGCTTGGCTAATTAAAATAACAAATCTTCGCAGCCTTCCTTTTTGGGATTCCTTCTTATCACTCTCAACTAATTAAACTGGAGGGAAGAAAAAGAATTTGCTACAACTGAGTAGCAAATCTTCAAGTATCAACTATATTTAGTATCTTTTATAAAATAAAAATATTTTATCTTGGACAACTCTCTTCTTCATGGCTAATGTATTGTTCATTGGGGTAATCAATCTTTTTCTATTCTACTTTATACATGGAGAAACTTCTGTGTCTCTGCTCCTAAGTGGACAAGAAAAGGATCAGAACACACTTTGTAGCACTCCCATAGATAGAATCAATCCCAATCCAATCCTACACCCTGAGAGCTAATCTGTATAAAGGTAGTGAAATACTAAATGGCTAGTACAAAATATTTCTGAAAATGCAAAGGCTAGCCTGTGAATTTCATGGGCAATCAGGAAATCTTATAACAAGTGAAGTTCCATTGTCCCAGAGAACTATCATTCTCTTATTTCTTTGTATGGAAATTTTATAATGGTTAAGATTCATGGACATTTTGAGTTGCTTGGGTATGTTAGGTGTGAGCTAAAATAACTTTTCAAGTTTCTGGCCAAACAATGGACACTGTAATATTCAGCAGTTGTGAAGACTCCACTTTTTTCCTTTTCTGGAACCTCAAATTATACTTTCATGTCAAAGAATTTGAATAGAAATATGAGGTTAACATTGGCATCAGATATATAATTAAAGCGTTTTCCTATTTATTTAAACTATGTACAATAGTTTGGCTTTATCTTAATTTAGAATGTATTTTCCTATAGAATGGTGCTTTATAGAAATTATAAATTATAAACTGATCTGCAGTTTCCCTTGGTTTTATTTCTGAATAGTTTAAGATCAGGCACATTGACTGTGAATAACAAAATATAAATATTTTGAGATTAAGTAAATTAATTACTGACTTTTAAATTTAGTGAACAACTAATTTCTTCCTGTTTAATTTGTTCCATGAGGCACTCAGAGAGGAATCCATAAAGGAGTTAATGTTCAAAGATCCAGTGTCTAGAGCATCTAGGAGTTAAATAATTAGTAAGACACACATTTGGTAGGAGAATGAGCAGAGTGATGGATTACTATCAGAGGACATTTTGAATAGAAGAAAGTAGCAAAGTGAAAAGGAAAACCAAAGCAAAGGTGGGCTGGCACATTTCAATTATGGATGGAATCTTTAACATAGGGAAATCTGAGGTTGCTCAGTAGAAAGGGTCTAACAGAACATGATTCTGACCTTCACATACAACTCTCTTACATTCAGAGTTATGGACTTATCTTGGCAAGGTGAGATTGATGATATCAACAACTCACATTTATTGTATACTTTCGTATCAGTCATTGTTCTAAGTGCTTTATGTGTACTAACTCATTTGAATGTCAGAACAACTCAAAGTTTTAGGTACTATTATTAGTTTCATTTTATAGATTCCCTCACCAGAAACAAACAAACAAACAATAGAAACAAAAAACCAATGGCAACAAAGAAAAACTGTGAGTCACAGAGAAGTAAACGCTACTTGCCCAAAGTCACACAGTTCACAAGTAACAGAACCAGAATTTGACTTCAGGAGGACTGCGTGCAGGATGCATACTCCTAAGTATGTTTTGTGGTGTCTCTCAAAGAGGATAGATTCATCATTTTATTTAGTACTTCTGGGATAATTTCTTTCCAACTTGTCTATAATTCCTCCAAGTCACCAACAGCTACCAAGTCCATCATTCCTCAAAGCGTTTAGGAGAACTAGAATTAGCATGAAAATTTGTAGAGCATTCAGTTAAAATTAATTTTTTTTGAAATTTAAGCCATGAAGCCTACATTACAATAAATATATACTTAAACTCAATAGACAAAATAATTCTAATTCTTCTATTTTGAAAGATCTAATGGCTCCTACCAACAAAATGGTAACTTTAAATTATTCATTGTACATGAAGATGGGTTTGAAAATTGTTATTGGAGATGGGGTAATTAGATTATTGTTAAGCCAGGTCTGTTTGAAATTTCTTCATGTACAGAATGGGCATTGTTTTAGTTTATCTTATGCTGCTATCTGAGATTTGTTAATGTATAAAAAACAGGATTTAATTCCTTGCCATTCTGGTGGCTGGGAAGTCCAAGGCTGAAGTTGCTTTAACTGGGAAGAATCTTGTTGCGTCATCGTATGGCAGAAGGTGGAACAGTAAGAGAGCACTTGTGTACAGAAGGGGGCTGAACTCACCTTTTATCAGAAACCCAGTCCCATGAGAACATCATTAATTCATTCATGAGACCAGAGTGATCCCTAATCTCACTCTCTCTTTTAAAAATTTGTTCTTTTTAGATACACATGATGGTAGAGTGTATTTTTATATATGATACATACATGGAATATAACTTATTCTAATTGGGATCATTCTTGTGGTTGAACATGATGTGGAGTTTCACTGATGGTGTATTCACATATGAACATAGGAAAGTTATGTCCAATTACTTCTACTGTCTTTCCTATACCCATCCCCCCATCCCTTCCCTTCATTTTCCTTTGTCTCATCCACTGAACTTCTCTTAAATGTCCCTCCTTCCAACACTGTTGTATTGGAGATTAAGTTTCTAACACATGAACTTTGGGGGACACATTCAAACCAAAGCAGCTACTCAGCAAAGAATTGTTGAAAAAAAATCTAAAATGAACTTTATGCCTGCTATCAGTCCACTGTTTGCTGCTATAGCAAAATGCCATAGACTGAGTGGCTTTATCAAGAGAAGATACATTCTGTAGGCTGTAGGCTAGGAAATCCTTTATTAAGATGCCAGTAGATTCATTCTCTGGTGAGGGTCTGCTCTCTGGTTCATAGATAATCATCTTCTTGTGTTTTCACACAGCAAAAGAAACTCTCAGAGATCCCTTTTTTAAAGGCACTAATCCCATTTATGTGAACTATCCTTGTTCCCCCAAAGATTTCACCTCCAAATACTATCACATTAGAGTTAGTTTCAGCACACAAATATTAGAGGGACATAGTCTTCTATAGTACTTACCTTTTGAAAAGTGACAAGATATTTTCCAGAGGCCTAGACTGTTGATGAAACTTGACATTCACAATCAATCCATATACTGTCTTCTGAATCCTAGTGAATGTACCTTCAGAATATACATCTTCAAGCAAGTGGATTTTTTTATTAATTTGATTTTAATGTATTCTAAGCAATTAGCTCTCCATTATATCATATATACAGATAAGGTATTGGTATATATTGTCAATTTAATAGTGTATTTCTCAAGAAATACTATTGATTTGTTAAAAAATTAGTGATTTTGCTTTAGCAAGAGCACTGGGCCCATTTCTTATCCCAGTCTGAGTTTAGAGGAGCTTAGCTGAGCCAAGACAACCATTGTGGAGAGCGAGAAGCAGTCCTGCTGAGATCTGTTTCATTGTAGAAGGGAGGGTTCAACTCGGCATTCAATAGCCTCAAATTGTAAATACTTCAGGGCCAACCAAGTGTGAGATATGGCCTTAGCAACAGTTATTACATTGTTTTAAAAATAAGTGCAGGTAGAATTCTTTATCCAAAGAAATTAAGTACTACTTCACTATCTTTAGTTATCAAGTTGAGTTTTAGTTATCAAGTTGAGTTTTAAAATTCATAAGTTGAGTATTACTGAATCAATTATTGGAAGGGAAACCTAAATTCCATATAATAAGAGATTTTTGTAGTTCTGTGACTGATTTTGAAAAAAAAGTAACTTTTTCTTCATTTAGTTGATATTTACTATGCTGATAGACTGATCTACAATCCCCAAGTACCACTCAATAATAAGTGTATTAAGACTTTATTAACAATGCATTTGATGTAGCACATATAAAAATATTATGAGAAATGTGTGAGATATTAGCTCAAATTAGAAGTCCAGATATTGTAGGTCCATCACTTATAAGAAGATAGTTTCTACTATCTGTAGATATACAACTTACCTATACATTAAGGGTTTGCTATCAAAAAAACTAGCTAAACAATAACATCAGCACATCTTAAAAAGATTGCAGTCATTGTTAAGTTCACGTTGTTGTATAACTGAGATAGGTGTACCATTAATATTGTCTCCATTTCTTTAAAAATATTTTCATTGTTTATATAAACTTGAACAACAAAAATTTTAGTGAGCATCAACAGAAATGAGATGATGGAGCCATCTGTGTTAATACCTATGTTTAAAAATATTAGTACAGTCTATCAGAAGTGAGAGGAGAAGGGAAGAGAAGGTACAGGATGTTAAGAATTCTAGTGCTGGCCTTAATGGCACAGATAGATGTTGTAGATGAGTTGACTCTGAACATAGTCGCATTGTTCAGCTTGAAGGTAAAGCAACATAGCCAGGAATAGAGGCTATTCCACAACCGTAATACTTATTAAAATAGTTTTAGATCAAGTTGTGCATGGAATTGCATGTGAATAACACAACACAGATCCCTTTCATGTATTGTTTTATACAATTCTATAAAACTAAGAAAATTTCTAAAATAAAGATATTATTTGTGAAATAAATTATAGAACAGGTTAGTAGAACTCAATTCAATGAGATTAATCCATTAAAAATATGAGCAGAGCTGGGCATAGTGGTGCACACCTGTAATCCCAGCAACTTGGAAGGTGAGGCAGGAGGATCGCAAGTTCCAGGACAACCTGGGCAACTAAGCAAGACCCTGTGTCAAAATAAAAATAAAAAAAGGTTGCTCAGTGGTAAAGCACCCTTGGATTGAATCCCTAGTACCAAAATAATAATACTAATAATAATTATAGTATAACAGTAGTAATAGTAATAATAATAATAAAAATATGAGTACAGGGAGAATTTTTATCTATCCTCATTGAAAGTACTTTCGAATAAATTTAACAACTCAAAATTTCCAAGGTATTTTGGGAGGTATTGAGATGAAAGGATTTATGAAAATGAGGTAGAACTATGATTAGATGCTCCTATTTAAATAACATAAAGTAGGTTACAAGTTGTTTATATTCAATAGCAGAGGAAATACTATTGTATTACAAAGTTTATTTATTTCCTTTAAAGTAGTTATTTCTAACTTTTAAATTTCAGCCCAGTATTATGTGCTTCTTTGATTCAAATGCCATATTAAGTTTTGTTTTATTTTTCTTTTCCTGTCACTCATTAGGTCACCTTTTTGGGGTGAACATAAGAGGTAAGACTATGTTTTATCATCTGTAGCTTAAATCTTTAACTGATGTCTGATATTTATTTTATATACTGTAAATTAATAACATAGCTGTTTAAGAGTAAGTTTACAATAAAATTAATTTACTCTTACTTACTTTCCCTGCATATTCCATGCTCTGTTATTACCTACTCTTAGGACCTTGGGAGGTATTTAATGTCCACAAACCTAAATTTTTCTGTGTATAAAATGAGAGGAATGAGATCACATCTGTCAGGGCTTGCTGATGCTATATTTTTAAAAGAACATTTTAGAACATTTTTGGGGATTGAACACATTTTTGGGGATGCTTTATCACTGAGATACATCCACTGTCCTTTTTACTTTTTATTTTGAGGCAGGATCTTGCTAAGTTGCTGAAGTTCTCTCTAATTTGCTAAGGTGGCCTTGAGCTTGTGATCCTTCTGGCCTCAGCTTCTTGGCTGGCTGAGCTAATGGGTGTGCACTAGGGGGCCTGGCTGCCTTTAGAACATTTTGATGCCACATTGTTAATTTATACATTTAAAATATGGACAGATTAAATAAGGAGAAATTTTCCTTGATAACATTCTGTTCCTACATCATGACAAAGTTAAATGGTAGGTTTGTGAGATGTCACAGTTATACAGGTTGGGCACTGTGTTTACAAAATGGAGTGATTTGAAAATGTGAAAAAGTCGTATAATTCCAGTGAACTTTGGAGGCAATCATCTCACAGAAACAAGAAATTCATGAAAGACATAAACTTTGAAAGGAACCAAAGAACATTTGATTCCATATACTTTCTCTAGCAAATAAATGACATTTTGTTAAGTAAAACAGTTGTATTAAGAGGAAATTATTTTTAAAATTTGACAAGCTACTACAATCTATTTTCTTCAGTTATTATGCTAATCTAAGTTATAGTGACATAAAATAGAGTTTTTGATGGTTATTTTTATGAGTTAGTTTGAGGCCATGGATTCTCAGATATTTGGTTAAATATTACTTTGGACATGACTGTGAAGGTGTTTCTGAATGAGATTTCCATTCAAATCAATGGACAGTTGAAATGAGTTAGTCTCTCTAATGCATGTGGTGCTCATCCAATCTATTGAACTGAATAGAATAAAAGACAGAGTAAGAACAAATTCTTTCTTTTTGCCTCACTATCTTTGAGTGGGGACATCAATCTGCCCCTGCATTTGGACTTGAACTGAAACTTGTACCACTGGATCCCCTGAGTCTTGGGCCTCTCACTCTGACTAGAGCTCTGCTCTTACTTCTTCTTGGTCTGCAGCTTGCTGATTGCAGATCTTGGACTCTCTGGTCTTCCTAATCATGTGAACCAATTCTTTCTAGTAAATTTGTTACACATGCACACCCACATACAAAACACACACACACACACACACACAATCATGTGCTCCATCATGATGTTTTGGCCAAGAACATACTGTATATATGATAGTGTTCCCATAAGTTTACAATGGAGCTGAAATATTCCTATCACCATAGAGTTTGATTCATAAATTAGTCCTAGAGGAAAAGAATTTTAAGGATGAGTTTTCTGAATTACTTCTGAGGATTCTAGAATTATCTCTCTAATCTGACTAGATTTAATGACACTACTAACTCTATTTACAGTTGAAAAGAGAGCACTGATGAAACATCACATGATCTGGCTATCCAAATATGCAAAATTCCTCCATTGGATATTCCTACTCAACCATTTATAAGAAGCAAGGAGATGAGGAACGGTGTATATGATACTTTTGAACATTTTTAGAAATCTGTTATAGACTGAATGTTTATGTACCTCTAACATTTGTATGTTGAAACCTAATCCTCTATGTGATATCTTTGGATTTGGGCCCTTTGAAAGTTGATTAGGTCATGAGGGTAAAAATTTTAAGTCCTTAATGCCCTTAGAAAAATTATTAATGCCCTTAGAAAATTAATGCCCTTAGAAAAGGGATTCAAGAGAGTTCGCTCCTGCCTTCCACCACGCGAGAACACTGAGGAGAAAACCATCTATGAACAAGGAGGCAGACTCTCACCCACACATACTCTACCTGCACCTTGATCTGAAATTTCCTAGCCTTCAGATTGTGAAAAATACATTGCTATTGTTTACAAGCACTCAGATTATTACATTTTATTATAGAAACATGAAGGATTAAGACACTAACAAATACAATGAAGTTGGTTGGTTGCTTCAGTATCAAAAACAGTGGTGAAAGAAAGGAGTAATAGGGCTTCAAATTCCCAGCTCGCGTGCTGCATATCACCTGAAACTTCTGTGTTTGCCCTGAAGGACACCTTTTACTCCTATATCTGCAGGACGAAACTTTCTGAAAATCAGACCCAGAGTTCCATCCTGTAACTGGTTAAGTATTAACACAAGTTCAACTTCCAGTCCCTTAGAGTGTCTAATGTTAAAGACATGGATTGGGAGAAATTGGGGCCCTGTAAATTCTGTAAGTTTCAATGTGAATGTGTGTGAAGCCCCATGAAGTTGGGGACATTGAACTCCTAGGTTCTGAGGAGTCTTCTTTCTTTGCCAGGGAAGAGGCCTCCTTACCCTCTGTAGAAGTGGTCTCTCTAATCCCAACTGCCTTCTCACATCAGCTTCTCTCTCCTAGTCTAAGGGATTCACCTGGCATTGCCTGAGGAAACTCTCATGACCTCTGAGGCAGTTACCATGCAAGACAATGGTGACTTCTTAGTACCTATCTCCTCCCCTCTCTGTTTCTAAATCTACAAATTGGCTCATGTCTTAGCAGGATCTTATAGGGAGGTGCAAAGTGTGGCTCATGAAGAGGTACCCTACACTCTAAAAGAACTATTTGAGTTTTTTAACCATAAAATCAGAAATCCAGGGAACATGTGTGGAAATAGATTTTGAGGATGAGGAATAATTATGGAAGAAATAAACAGTTGGGTTTATACCTTCTATAGATATGGGTTCACAAAGCAGAAATTTAGTATTTAATGTTGCAGGTCAGGGAATCAGGAATGGTTCTAAGGGTTTGTCTGGCTAATTGGTTGAAGCATGAACCAAAAAAGTGGCCCACAGTGAACAAATTAGAATCTGCCTTGGTTTGATGTAGAGGAAGAGATGGAAAGGTTTAGGGAAAATTGGAATATTAAAGTTAATTTTTCATTTAATCACTACTCCAGGAGAGTCCATAAACCACACTTTCATGACTGCTATGAGAAATAAACTTGTAAGAAGAACTCTAGCATTCTTCAAGAACTTTGTGATCACTCATCCCTATAAGTCAAACCTTACAGTGGGGAATGAAAACACTGAGTTGGAGAATTTACATGCAGCAGGAGCAACTGGATCCCAGAGTAGCACTGGTCAAGAGATTGCAGTCAACTTCCTAAGACAAGATGGGTATGTTCTATGGTTTGAATATATCCCCTCAAAATTTATGTGTTAGAATTTTAATGCCCAAATTCATATGTTGATTGTATTTGGAGATGGGGCATTTGGGGTTTAATTAGGGTTAGATGAGGTCGTGATGATAGGGCTCCCATGGTGGGATTAGTGACTTCATATGAAGGGAAAGAGAGACCCAAGCTTTTACGTCCCTGCTTTGTCTCCCACATGTACTTCCTTGCCATGTAATGCTCTCCTCCATATTATGACACACCAAGAAGAACATCACTGGATGTTAGCACCTTAATATTGAACAACCCAGCCTCCAAGACCATGGGTTGAATAAAATTCTGTTTCTTTTAAATAAATTACTTAGTCTTCAATATTTTGTTGTATTAACATAAAATGGACTATGAAAGTATGGTTCTATAGTGGACAACAGAGTCAAAGCAACTATCAGAATAGTCTGACATGCAGACCTATGGCGTTGGCTAGTTCATTTTGGTGTTTCTATAGTAAAAGATAGGAAACCTACTATATTCTCATTTGATTTCTATAAACAGAAGAGTTCTAGGTCAAGTTAATAAAAGTCTAACTGAAATCATAAAAAAAGTCATAGTCCCTCAATCAATTCTCAAAATTAAATTAATTTTCAGACCAAGAGTATTTTAGATTAAGGGGAAGTCAAGTCCCCTTGAGGAAGGACCCTGGTAAATTATCAAAAAATTGCTACTGTGAATCTTTCTCTTAGTATTCTCCAAAAGGACCTATGAATAGTGTATCAGGAAAATGAAAATAATCAGAACTTTCAGGTATTATTGGATAGTGACTGCACTGACACCAATTTCATTAATCCCCAAATGTCATTGTGGTTCACCATTCAGAGAAGGGACTTACGGTGGTTAGGAGTTTTAGCTCAGTTCTATCTCATGGTAGGCCTAGCAGTGCTTGAACTCACTCAGTGGTTAGTTCCTCAGTTCTGGAATGCATAATTCGAATAGATACACTCAGTAGCTGGCAGTATCCTTTTACTGGTTCTCTCACCTGTGGAGTGAGGGCTTTTGTAAGGTGAAAGGACAAATGGAAAGCACCAGAACTGTGGTTTCTTTGGGAAAAGTAAAGCAAAGACAGTACTGCATTTCTGGTGGGGTTTCAAAGAATACTGTCACCATTAAGGACCTGAAAGATGCATGGGTGGCGATTCCCAACATATCTCACTCAACTCACCTATTTGGTCCGTAGAGAAGACAGATGATGGACCTTGGGGAATAACAGTAGATTATTATAAGTTTAACCAGGTGGTGACTGTAATTTCAGCTGCTATATCAGATGCAGTTTCATTGCTGAGCAAATTAACGCATCCCCATGGCACCTAGTATACAGCTATTGATCTGGAAGATGTTTTTTTATTGTTATCTGTTAGTAAAGACCACCAGAAGCAGTTCCTTTCAACTGGGAAGGCCAGCAATACACCTTCACTGTCTTACCTCAGGTGTATCCCATTCCTTTGTCACAGTAAAATGTCTAGGGACTCAGTGATGTAGACACATCAAGAAATCCCTTCCAAGGTAAAAAAATATAAGTTGTTATAACAGGTCCCTCCCTAAAACAAAACAAACAAACAAACAAAAAGGCAATGCCTAGTGGGTCCATTTACCAAGTGACTAAAAAAGCCACTGGTTTTAAGTAGAGCGTAGAGCAAGAGATAGTCCATGCTGCTGTGCAAGCTGCTCTGCCTCAGTGGTGGTTGAAGTGACTGTGGCAGATAAGAATGATGTTTTGAGCTTTTGAGAAGCCCCTTTATGCAAAATACAGTACAAACCTTTAGAGTTTGGAGCAAAGCCTACTATCCTTTGAAGATGACTACTCACCTTATGAGAAATAGCTCTTGGCCTACTACTGTGTTTTACTGGAGACTGAAAACTGAACTGTGAACTACCAAGTTACCATGAAACCAGAACTACCCATCATGAACTGAATGCTATCTGTCCTGCCGAGGCATAAAGTTAGGCATGCACAGCAGCACGCTGTCATAAAATGGAAGAGGTATACAGGCGATGTGGCCCAAACAGGCTCTAAAGGCACAAGTAAGTTACATTAAAAATGGCCTCAAATGTACTTCTTTACATCATAAAATTATAATTCCTGGTACATTGCCTTTTCTTTCCCAGACTGCACCTGAGGTCTCAAGGGGAGCGCTCTATGATCAGTTGACAGAAAACGAATGCTTAAGCCTTATGATTTACATGAGGTTTTACATGATTTGAAGGCACCATCCAAAAGTGGATGACTATAGCACTACAGTCTCTTTCTGGGATACCCCTGAAGGAGACTGGTAAAAGAAAATCTTCCTTTTAAGCAGAAATTTGTTGACCTTGCTTGGAAGAAAAAGTGGACACATGTAATGTTATACCATTTCATGGGCTGTAGCCAATGGCATGGCTGGATGATCAGAAACATGAAAGGAATATGATTAGAAAATTGATGATGAGGAAAATTTGGGAAGACTCATATTTTGTTCCTGTGTGCAATACTTCTGCCAAAACTACTATCTATGGACTTATAGAATGCCTTATCCACCATAATAATTGTATTTCACCTAGCATTGCTTGTGACCAATGAATTAACTTCAAATCAAAGAAGGGTGGTGATGGGCTCATGTACATGGGATTCATTGGTCTTCCTATGTTCCTTAATATCCTAAAGTAGCTGATTTGGTATAATAGTGGAGTGGCCTTTTGAAGACTGTTTCACTGTCAGCTATATAGTTAGGTCAAGTTCTCTGGAGGCTGTATTTTCTCTGAATCATCATGCAATTTTGTTGCTATTTCACCAATATCCAGGATTTGTGGGTTCAAGAGTCAAAGAGTAGAAATGAGAATGGCACTTCTTACCATCATCTCTAGTAACCTATTAGCGAAATTGTTGCCTCCTTTTCCTGTGGACTTGTGTTCTGCTGGCCTAGAGGTTTTAGTTCCAACAAAAGGAATAATTTCCACTAAGATACAAAACAAGACTCCATTGAATTTGAAGGTAAAATTTCTGCCTGGCTTCTTTGGACTCTTCATGCCTCTGAATCAAAAGGTAAAGAGAGCAGTTACTATCCTTGTTGCTGTGATTGATCCTGACCAGTAACAGGAAATTTCAACTACTACTCCACAGTGGAGATAAGGAAGAACATGTCTGCAGTATAGAAAATTCCTTAGGCCATTTCTTAATATTACCATGTCCTGTGGTTAAATGTCAATGGAAACTATAACTCATATAGTACTACTAGTGGCCCAGACCCTTCATGAATGAAAGTTTGGGTCACTCCACAAGGTAAATACTCATGACCATTTGAGGTCCTTGCTGAAGGCAATGGGAATTCATAATGAGTAGTGGAAAACAGGAGTTACAAATACGAGCTAAGGCCACATGTCTGTTTGCAGAAATGAGGACTGTAATTGTCATGAGAATTTCTCCCTTATTTTATTATTACTGTGTATCTGTGTTGTAATATCTAGTGTGTGTATGTGTTAATATATGTTTATTCTCTTTCTCCCTTTATTCATGTAACATAAGGTGTATTGGATTTATATCATAGTGTTTTAAGTTATGATGTATCAAGAAGAGTAACAGCACTCAAGAACTTGGCCTCTCCTGTGAATTGAGTTAGTGCATTTGTGATTGTGTGCAGCATAGTTTTATCATGTTAGACATAATTATGACCTTGTTAATATATTCCTTCAAAAATGAAGTATGGTTTAAGACATGCATGGGTGCCAAGTTGGCAAGGGGTAGAATTGTGATGGTTAATTTCATGCATCAATTTGAGTAGACCATGAGTGCCCAGATACTTTGTTAAACATTATTTGGGGTGTGTCTGTGGGATGTTCCTGGATGAGATTAACATTTGACTGAGTAAATTGAATAAAACAGATTGCTTTTTTGGTTTGGGTTTTTTATTTTTTTGTTTTTGTTTTTTTAACATGGATGGGCCTCGTCTACTGAAGGCTAGAATACAATTAAAGGCTAAGCAAAAAAGAATTCCTTTCCTTTGCCTGACTTGAATCTTTGAGCTGGGACATCAGTCTTCTGCTTTTCAATTTGGATGGGAATTTATTCCATCATCCCTCTTGGGCCTCTACCTTTCTGAAAGCAGATTTTAGACTTCTCATTCTCTCAGATCACACTGGTTCTATTCCTTTGGAGAACACAGACAATCCTAATGTCTACGGGAGATAGGTTATGTACAATATCCCTTGAAGATGTCTGCCAAAATAGTGTATAAATAATTGATATGCCAGTAGTTTTTTTAAACACTTTGTTATTCCTTTTTATAAAAATTATTCTATACCTGAATAATAATAGTTTTGAATGGTAGTTTATGGCACATTATATCATTATGTTTTCATATTATCTTAAATGAGTACTTTGGGAAACATATACATAGTCTAGTAACCTTATAGAGTTTTTATCTAAAAAGAAGTATCGTGATGATTACATGCAATAAACTTGAGGTTTCTAAGTATCTGACTAAAGGATTTTGTTTTATTTCCATTTCTTCCATTATAAAATAAGATTGAGATGTTTTAGAATGGAGAGGACTAAACTACTTTCAATTTATTTCTGTAAATTTCATTCTTCCCCAGATTTCTGCTCTCAGTAGACACCTGCGAAGTAATTGTTTACTCAGTGTCTCCAAATTTCTCAATAAAATGTCTATGAAAACAGAAAAAAAGAATGTGGGGGCTGGAGCCGTAGCTCAGTGGTAGAGCGCTTGCCTAGCATGTGTGAGGCACTGGGTTCGAGCCTCAGCACCACATATAAATAATAAATAAATAAAATAAAAACCCATCAACTAAAAAAATTTTAAAAAAGAATGTGAACTCACAGAAACACAGAAAATTAAGACCAGTAGAGTGCAAAATCCTTGATTCAGAGGCATTTGGGAGAACAGTTTTCACTAAATAGCAGAGCAATGAAAGATTATAAGAAAAATAATTAATCCCCTCCAACTTCTTTCTATAAACAGAGGAGTCATGGTTCCTGAAAAATAATGGGAAGATAACTCATTGTTCCTCACCAAATTGCACAGCAATATGGAAACTATAGGTCAGTACCCAATAGAACATGGGGAAATCATCTGTATATGAAATGCTGCTTGTTAATATACAAAGGCATTCAGCCACCACCTTCCTCCAGGTTTTTCCCAACCCCACCATCTACTTCTTTGTATATCTTTATGGAGAACTATGGAGCTATGCTGGTGATGCAGGGTTGATTTTTCCAAGATTTACATCTTCAAAAACAATCATCTTGCTGGTGTGGAACAAAAAGTAGACCATAGACAAAAGCTCCTAAAGTTGTACAACATAGTATTTCCCTTGTCCTCCATCTGTAAGGTGTCAAAGATTTAAACAATGGTATTGTTAAATAGTTTCATTTCAGTCCAGAAGAACTAAATCAGATAAACTTTTATTAGACACGGATGTATGGCTGAGACTTATGTATGTTAAGTACCCTATCATTTGTACAGATACCAAAAGGTGATTCAGTTAGCACCTGGATAACAATGAATAGGATCAGATGAAATTAATATGTCATTTGATGGTAAACATTGAGTCTGAGTGCTTCTGATTTAGTAGGAAGTGGGAAAACAAAAATAATAACACAATGTCTAATTAAAAATAAGAGAAAGAGAAAATTATACTGAAGCCCAAGAAGAATCTGTTGATTTATTACAGAAGTCTGAGATCATAAGAAAATGATATGTCACTCTGAGTTTAAGTACTAAGACATGGTCTCTAAGAACTTGCTTTGGTTTACAAGAGAAAATTTAGCCAAGACAAACTATGTGTTTTTAATAATAGATCTATATCTATTTTGTATTTGTGTATGTGTGTGTGTTGTTGTCTATGTGATATCTGCATATATATATATTTAGATCTATCTATCTATCTATGGAAATAGACGTTAGTTAAATGAATAGATAGGGATAGATAAATAGATAATAGAAAATAAACTTACTTACAAATAAACTTACTAATTAACACAGACATAGACATCCCTCTTGCCAGGGCAACAATATAACAATAATATAATACTGAAATAAGAGAAGGCAAATTTTTGTTAGTATTTTCAGACAATACAACTATTTAAATAGAGAACTCAAGGGAATAATCTAAAAAACTCTGAGAATTAATATTAAAGATCATTACAGTGATTGGATACAAATTAAATGGCAAAAGTTGAGTTTTTCTGTATAGCAGCATAACCAATTAGAGTACATAATGAGAAAAGGTACTATGCACATAATAGTAATATCTTATTAAGAAATGCACATCATCTTGTAAGGAGTATTAAAATATTTTACTAAGTAATATAAACAAATATGTCAATACAATATAAACAGAAACTTTACTTTCATAATAGAGCATTGGATATTGTAAAATATGCAAATAGCTTTCAAATTAATTAAAGGATTAATAAAATGGTATTCATGATTATGATAAAATAATTCTGAAGTTCATCTGAAAGAATAAGTAGGTAAAAAAAATTGTGAACATTATAAGGAAAGAAAAATAAATCATCTTTTATATATTAAAATAGATGTTTAAATTACATTATGCTAAAGCAATCTGTGGTTCCAGCTCATGAAATTATAGTCATATTAATATGTCTTAAACACACTATATCATATTGTAAGAACTTAGCTTGTGGCAAAAAAATATTCCATAAACAAATACTTTATGAAAAAAACAGTTAAAAAAATCAAATAAGAAAATTTAAAAAACTTAACAGAAAAAAAAAGTATGGCTTAACTTTTTCATTTGCTCTTGTGATAGGCAAATCATTTTCATATAGGGTCAACAAGACATATCAGTCTTACTGCTTTATGTAGGAAGGGTTCCAGAGCCATCTCTGTCCTACAGACGCTGGGTGTCTTCTCACCTCTTTTGAGAGAGCATGTTTTAGCTTTCTGAAACCACAAGACTTGGAGGAAAACCACTTACATTTATACATCTTCATTTTCTTTAGGCTCTTTAGAACACATAATTTAACTTAACAAAACTTCCCAGAAGCCTAATTTTCAGAGACTATCCACTTTGGGAAAAGCTACACTGAGGTTAAAAATAACAGTGGACATAATAATTTTAAATATGATCAATGTATTTTATTAACAACTTAAAACTTTTTATGTCAAAAATAATTACAAAGGATTTAATACATTAGTGAAATATTTCTAACCAAAATGTAAAAGGGTTAATATTATTACTACATTTTCAGTGTTTTCTTAAACACTGAAAATGCAGTTAAAAAGAAATACAAAGATAGAAAAATAAAAGACACAAGAAAATTCACAGAAGTATAAATGTTCTGTAAGTATAGGATATTTTCTAACTTCCTCAAAGTAAAAGACAAGCTTAAGCTTTTAAGTTTCCATTATTGCTAGTACCTAAGCAAGTATGTATATATCATTATTAGTTATAAAACTGATAACACCATAATGTGTTATGTGTCACTATATGAGACTCTATGAAAGGCACTTTAAATAAATTATTTAATTTATCTGAAAGAAATTAAAATGTAAAAGTGCCAAAGGAGAGGAAAACTTTCATGTTGGACATGGTACTTTAATCGGTTGAACTTACTGAGGGTTTTGAAAACCAGCAGAAAGAGCATTATAATAATTTGCATATTTTATATAAAACATTAACATTAGATTAAATAGGAAATGGTAACACAGAGCAAAACTTATAAATATGTTATTTAAGAAGATATTGTGTATATTAGTGAAAAATTGGAATCACACTAAATGTATGCTAATGGGAAAATGATGAGAAAATTTGTGGTATATTCAGTTTCTAGAATGTTTTATAAATATTACAACTAAACTTTCATAGAATATTGGCAAGGGAAAATGCTCATCCTGTAATATCTTGTACTAACCTAGAGACAAATGTTATATGCTAGTTGAGAATTGGTATGTATGTTTAAGCTTGTGTACACATCTGCATATGCTTTGTTTCAAGGTGATGAGTTTAAATGTCGATTCTAAAATATATTTAATTCTTATAAATTTTCTAAAGTATAAATATTTTATAGAATATATTATTTAAAAACCAGTTCATTACTACCCCATGACAGGCCTAAAATCCTTCCATTTTGTCATCTTGATTTCCACATGTTTGACTTATTCACTCTGTATCCCTGTTTCCTAGGAGAGTTAAAGATTTAGATGGTTAAAAAAAATACTCATATTACTTGAAAACCATGTCAGTGTTCAATAGTCATGGCCAATTGAAACTTTTGCAAAGCGTTACCCCATGTATCATATAAGGGTTTAGGGTTGGAAGACAAAAGCTTGGAAGGCATCATTTCAACAGGAAGCAAGAAAGCAAGGGGAAAATAACAATAACATGTTACCCAAACTAATCATCAATGAACGCATCAATCTAATGTTTCACAGATTTATTTAGCAAGCATTCAATGTATCCATTATAATATTTGCTATGATATTTAGAGATCATTGAGGACATAGTCCCTGCCCATTTCAATCTTCCATACACAGAAAGACAGCTGGGACATTAATAAGGACCAAAGTGGGACCAGGAGCACCAAGGGAAAAAAACAAAACAAAAAACAAATCATAACAGTAGTGGTATCCAACCTTTTGTTTAAATAATGGGGACAGAGACATTAATCCATGTGTCCCATAAGCCATAGTGTTCTTTAAGTAAGGCTATGGTTTCACTATTGGTGGCATGGGACTCATGCCAGTTTTGCAGGCTTTATGGTGCATTTTCCTCAATGGTGTTCCATGGGATAGGATAAGAGTAGAGTATGGACAGCAGCTGTTCACCTATGTGGCTCCTGCAGTCAACAGAAACAAAGTGAGAAGACAGAAAAAACAATCTCTTTAAAATGTTCTGAAGAATGTGTTCTAAAATGATAGAGGAAGCCAAAATTCACTGGCATTGTATGGGGATGGTGAAATGACACTTTCTGAATTATTTTTGTAAATAACTTTATTGAGTTACAATTCACATAGCATAAAGTTTATAACTTTTGTATAATTCAGTGGTTATAGTACATTCACTGAATTGGGCAATCATCACCACATTCTAAGTTTAGAACATTTTCATTGTTGGGAACTTCCAAAAAACAAAATTTCAGGAATAATTTTTGGAATCAAATTATTTAAATACTGGTCATATGTAGAAATCTAAAGCAGTTGATAAATACTTTTTCCAGAATATAAACAGACAAAAGTAATCTGTGTTCCTTTGCATGCTTCTTCAACATGTATTAAATAGCAGAGGGCAATTTAACTCTATATTTGCATGTCATGGAGTTAGTGCATTGCCTGCCCTTGTTTTAAATCTTCTCCCTTCAGCTGGTGTAGAAGATCCTAGTGGCTGAGAATTCACAAATATGTATACATAAAAACAATAAGGTCATTGACCTTATTGATCTTCCAAAGGGGAAGAAAAGAAAAATCTAAAATTCTTGCTATTTTTCACTCTGCGCTTTCAACTCTTCAGAATATTCATTAAGAACTGGATGACTTCTAAAGGTAAGCAAGAAAACCTCCAAATATACTCAGTCTACTGCGTCATTGCTTGCAAGCTGAGCATCTGATCTTTGGCAACATTCTGCTTCTTGAACAACAATTTTGAGATTCAGGAGAAAGAGTGTGCTGGTAAAAAGGAATAAAATCTACTTATTTTTTTCCTCACGTAGTATGGAATTTTGAACTTGCCAACAATTATTACCCATCAGAAATGAGAAGCCTTGTCATAATTTTGAAAGAAAGCCCATTGATATGATTTGCAACTTTAATATAAAGTAAAACCTGAGTCTCAATGCACTGATACCAGGTGAAACTGACTATAAAGCCCCCCATTATCTAGCCACTCAGCAAAGTCATTCTGTGGGGTAATTGTGGAGACAATGAGAAGAATGAATGAGGCAAATAAAGCAACTGGGAATAGGTAATTGTTTTCTGAAAGCAACATTTCAGTATATGAAAGTATCAGCCTTTAACTGAATGAGTTAACCTTTTTATTTTCAAAAGGGAAATACATAGTGTTAAACCTTACTTTAATTGAAAGAATGCTTATTCTCCTGGTCTCTTATCCAGAAAAGACTGAATCTATAAACCTTAACCCAAGTATTGCTATTTATTTCCAACAGCCTTAGGCAAAGATACTCAACTTCTATGCCTCATTTTCTCCATCTGTAGAATGGTAATAATGATATTTACCTGCCTTTCAGGAGTGTTAAAAGGCTTAATTAGCTGTTCTAAAGTACTTTGCAGATGAAGAACTCAGTGGAAATGCTAAGTACTATTATTATTATGGCAATTTTATGTTCAGCGCATAATTGCATTTTTTCTTTTCAAAATATTGCAGTTTTCCATCTGTCATTTGTAATTCATCAAACAAAAGCTAAATTCTTGAATTTTCTCACATTACCCTGCTAAGAAAATATATCTAAGTAAAAGTCTCAAGGCAGTATGCATAGTACCTGAATGCTCTAAGGCAGTCTCTCTGAACTGACTGTCACCAGGCAACAATGGTACACACTGTCCATGCATAACTATTTCAGAAATGCTCCTGGTTCTGCAAATATTATGATGCTGAAAATAAATGAAAATCAATGATCACTTGGTCTCTGAGTATTGTCAGAGCTACTTTTTGACTCTATAATAGTAAAAAACCCATTTGAAGCAATGGTGGGCTTTGCCTCCTTTCCCTGCTCATTCCCTCTCTCTGACCTCCTGCTTTCCTAGTCCTGCCTTGCCTTCTGTTTTAGTCAGTCTTTTTGTTGCTGTGACCAGAAGACCTGACAAGAACAGTTTTAAGGAGAAAAATTTATTTGGGGTGTCTCGGTTTCAGAGATCTTAGTCCACAGACAAGTGGCTCCATTCCTTGGGTCTGGGGTGAAGCAGAACATCAGGAAGGAAGTGTGTGTTGGAGGAAAGCAGCTGTGATCATGGCATCAGGAAGCAGATAGAGAGCTGGGCTTTCCAGGGACAAAATACATACCTCAAATGCACACCCCAATAACCCACCTCCTACAATTACCATCTATTCAATTCCTGTCAGGGGATTACTGCACTGATTAGGTTAAAATGCTTATAACCTAATCATTTCACCTCTAAACTTTCTTGCATTGTCTCACACATGAACTTTTGGGGGATACCACATATCTAAGCCATCACCTTCATGCTTTCAAAGGCACAGACCAAAAACAACAATAACAACAACTTAATGTGGACAGGATCTGAATTCATAAATACTTTTTGTCTCTATATGTAGGTCATGCCTCACTTTGTCTACTTGTTTGTTTAAACATAGTTTCCCAATCTGGTCTCCTTCTGTTAGGCCCTTTTTCACTATAGGCAGCATTAAATAGTGAGCAACAAATAAAGACACATTGCACTGGGTCTAAGCACAATTGTCTCCCCAATCCATGTGCTTGATAAATGCCCTGTTTCAGCTAAAAAAGATGTATAACGTTTCCCTTATACTAAATTTAGTGGTGAAAATCTTTAATAACTAAAACTGACTATAATTTCCTCCTTTCGACTGTTCTATTTCAAGGTCTCATAAATCCTTTTTATTGATTAGTTTTACACAGAATGCTGTAGAGCTCTAAACACAAGAAATTAAACTGAATGGCAGGTGGATTTTTTTCATGATCTTTCAGCTAACCCAGCAAAAAGAATTTTAATGGAATGGTTAACTCTGTGAGCATTTCTTCTTTTTCTATTATTTAAAAAATTCTGCTAATGCCTGTAATTTTATTGCATTTACTTTTATTTAGAACTTAATTGCAGAATAGAATAACAAACAACTTAAAATACGGGCTCAATTTTATTTTTTCTACTTTGAAGTGTATCACTCAAATGCACATGTTGATGTACATTATTTCATAAGGAGAAAGAATGCAGTTCCTCATCAAAGTGATTTGGCACATAATTATGAAAATAGCTGCTGAATGGAGTGTCAAGGAAATTTCCTGCATGCAAGTTTTTGACTAGACCTTCTACCTCTCTTGTATGTGGAAAAAGCACATTAGTCTTAGATTTAGGTAATTAATACATCCTGAAAATAATATGGTTGAATAGGAATAACATTTACTACAAAACACTTGCATAATATGGAACAAATAATTAAAATACTTAAATGCATAAAACGGGATTATAAGTGTTTAAAGGAAATTTTAAGCCCCTGCATATTATGTTTAGAATTTTTATTTTTTCATCCTGAAATTGAGGGAGAAAAGGTAAGTTTTCAAAAGGAGAATTGGATTAGGATAGGCATCTCTGAGGACTCTTCTTTACTTATTGGATGTAAACATCACTCAATTCATTCTCTTCAGAAGCTTCTAGCTCCCAACCAAAGTTGTAGAGAATAGAACATGAAGTAAACGTCTTAGAGAGCTCATATCACACAAAGGAAGACCTATGTGACCAGCAGTGACTCCAAGAACAGAATGGTCAATATTTGGCTTGTTAGGTTAGGGGGATCAGAGTGAAAAATGACGGTGAGATGCCTGGGGTTCGCCTGGCTGGAGATCGTATGACTCAAATCCTTAAAGCACAAGGAACTCAAAGGGAAGTCAAAACTTGAGAAGCAGCTAGTGAAGAATGAAACTTGGGTACTGGTGATTCTAATTCAGCAATCATACAACACAGGAAAACTAAGCCTAGGAAAGAAGCATGCAGCATAGAAAAAGAAAACATAGAAAAGGAAAAAAAATTAAGAATATTCACCTGCATAAAAGAAAAATCCTAACAGCAGCCACAAAGAAGGTAAGGAGGAAAACATGCTGCTATACAAACTCAATGAAGCAAAATGAAAGGAGTTGAAGGACACCCACTTTCTTTGAGACCCTGTGGTTCAGCAGAGCACATGTACACGGAGGACAGCAAATAAGACCAGCACTTTATTTGCCTTTGGCTCTCTTTGCTCATGGACTCATCTGTTCCAACATTAATAAAGTAGAAATCATCTGTGCTGGGCCTCCTACAACTAATGATAAATGTGTATACTAACCAGTAAGTCACGTACAGGGAATTCTTATTTCTAAATGTCTTTGCTTTAGAAACCTGAAGTTAAATAACTTCCTCTTCACATCTTTGAAATGGAAACATTTATGTCATTGTACTCAATCAAACACCTGGTGCGGACCCAAGAGCTCAGATACAGGTGACCTTGAAAGATGGTGCCACTCCATCCATTCCATGGCCTCTGCCACCAAATCACACTAGAGAGATAAAGGAACCTTGATTCAGCAGAACAGTTTGGGCATGTTACCCCAAGAAACTGTTTGCAGTTAAAGAAGCTCAGTGAGTGGATAGGTATAACTCTGCCTAGCCCTGTGCTTGATAAATGACTGCTGCTATTATCATCAGCAGCAGCAAAATTATGGACTTAAATAAAATCCTAAAAACCTTTAAAATGCTATGGATGATAATACTGGTTAATATGAGAAAACCATGTTGAATTTGAGAAAACCTGCTTTAAAATAAGAGTATTTGCCTAAGTGCTTTTCAGAAAGGAAGTCAGAGAATACACTCATTCTGACCTAATAATATTAAGTATTAATAATATTAAAACATTAAAAACAAATTTTTTTAAGTTTTTTTTTTTTTTTTTTTTAGTTGTAGATGAACACAATGTCTTTATTTTATTGCTTTGTATGTGGTGCTGAGGATCGAACCCAGGGCCTCACGCATGCGAGGCAAGCGCTCTGCCGCTGAGCTACAATCCCAGCCCTAGAAACAAATTTTTTAAAAAATCACTTTAAAATTTATCTTTCAGGAAAGAATTATGTCTAAGTTTCCAAACAAATTTTGTTCACTCTGTGAGAAATGTCAAAGCAGACCTGTTAAATGTTAAATAAGAAATGTTAGAGACCTTAGAATCTCATGCACTGCCAGGTATATGTATACGTGTATCCACATGTAGTTTACTTTATATTCATCCATTATTTCATTTGTTAATTAATTAACTCAGTTATTTTCCTAAAAGGAGGATAACTAGAAAATATGCATTTATGTGGAAATGGGACAAAAATAGTCTGTAATTCTTAATTATCTCCTGATCTCAAAAGAATCAGCAGCAAAATTATGGACCTAAATAAAATCCTAAAAACAATTCTTGCTACTGACTCATTTTAAAGTTTCATTAGATAAATGAAGTATTTGCTTATACCAGTTGGGTTCACAAAAATCCCACACACAACAACGAAATGATTAACCCTTTTGCTTCTCAAAGGCCCATTGAAATCTCTCTGCCTGTGAGGCAGCTGCACTGTTGCCGACTCATTGTGACTGCACCTTTTGGCCAATTTTGAGAGTGTAAGCAATCTGCCATGTGTGCACCTTTTACAGGGAAAAGTGATTGACAAAAACTTGGAAATGATCTTTGGCTGAACTTTCCTGTTCTGTGAACAAAGAGGGGCTTATCTTGGAAGTTACCAGAATAAGAGTTCTATTTTCCCTCAGTTTTACCCTCAGATAAAGAGCTTGGATGATCAGTTAGATGCTTCTCTTTGCATAAAGTATTTTTTTTTCCTAAGAAAGGATAAATGTACATGTATACATTGTTATTTTAGAATCATGTTTTATACCCTAAAACGAGGTCCCTTGATCCACTTCAGAGTGAAAAATAGTTTCCTGTTAGATGACTCTCACCAACAGAGCTGCTCATGTTGAGAGAGGGGAGAGGGAGAGAGAGTGGAAAAAATAACCCTCTCAATTGCACAAAGGACGACTTTATAGGAGACCTTCAAACATGGAAAATCAGCCCAACGTCCTGCCGATCATTATTGAGACATCTGCATTCACTTCACACTGACCCAGGCGCTAATCAGCCAGGAAGTGCAACAAGCACTGGCAGCAAGTATACAAAGATAAAGTACCAAATGGTATGAATATTAAAATCATAAATACAATAAAACAAGATAATGAGTGTCCTCAATTATAATAAAGCTAAAGCCCAATTAAAACATAATCACTGACTTATTATTCCGAGTTTTTTTTAGAGATCGTATTTAGCTGATTTGTTACACTCGTTTCCCTTTAAAAGATTTCATCATCACTCTCTTTTGCATATCCACTTTAAGAAGACTCATTTATCCATCTAATTGAATAATTAGGCTTTTTTGATTAATTGTTTTAAATAGTTTCATGTCATGGGTATCTTCTCACTGAAATGCTTTTATATTATCTTCTGTGCCTTGATGTTCCTGCTATAAATTACAAGTAATCACATCTCTTCACCTCTCCCTCTGGCACATCCAAAGAGGACTGGATTTAGTTGGAGAGTTTCCTACTGGTTCTTCTCCCCATCCCTCACTTTCTTTTCTGGTTCTCACAGCTGCAAGGAGTTCGGAGCTTCATCATACGTGATCATTTTAAACGATGAAGCTATAAAGCAATGGTGGTCCTCTACCTTCTTCTGTTCATTCCTGCCATTGCATGCAAGATTCACAGCTTCAAAGGTTTCCCCAGGGGTCCTAGCCCGGCAGAAAATCCTGATTATAAGTGACATTTGAGTGGATTTTTAGAATTAGTTTATTAACAATTATATCCAACCCAAGGCTCTTTATTAACAGTATCAAGACAGTCGCCTAGAACAGGACTCGATGCCGCTGTGTTATCTTGGCATGAAAGCAATTTCCCACATGGGAAATGATCTCAAAGATTATCTGAAGGTCAGCATTGGGAGGTGATTCCTTCTTCTAAGATTGGAGAGTCTGAAATCATGGAAGCTGGTGCAGCGGGTAAGAGAAGGGCTTCACTTTGTGACAGCCACCTTGCTTCTCCCTTAGGATCAGACATTTCCATTTGAGAAATTAGACAGGCTGGCCTGTCTGCCAGGGCTTGACTGTAGCATAGCTTCGACACACCTCATCCACTAATCCCACTTCTGCAAAAGAAGCTAAAGTGAAGTATTTCTGTTGCCTTGAATACAAACTAGGTTGTCACTTGTCCCTAAAAGTGATTTAATTGACTCATAATCATTTAGAATATTCTTCAAATATTGCTCTTTTACTAACAGACTGGTGCATTTGTAATTGCTTCTAAAATATCAACAATTCACATGTGACAATTTTATAAATATGACGCTAGTAGAGACATGTCAGCTTCTTTTGTGGGCCAATAACTGAGAAGCCAAATAGTGTTGCAGTGAGGTGAGAACATCAGACAATGTCAATTTTATTTTGAGAAGTTATGTCCATCTCAGAAATGAAATTCAACCAGGTGAAGGATTTTATCTATTTGGATTAGAACATCTAGTTTTGGATTACATCTAAATGGAATTGGGCTATTAACACTGGGGCGGGGGGCTCCTTTTCCCTGTTTTATCAGTAATCATGCCATTGGGGAACAAATGGAGGAGTAGCATGATTATTTAAAAAAAAAAAAAGCGCGTCTGTGATTGCAGTGT
Source organism: Geosciurus inauris (assembly GCA_004024805.1). NCBI lineage: Eukaryota > Metazoa > Chordata > Mammalia > Rodentia > Sciuridae > Geosciurus > Geosciurus inauris. The sequence continues at coordinate 30,393 of PVHX01008642.1, forward strand.
TGCATTGTACAATTATGGCTATTCCGTATATTGATTAACCTGTTTTTTTTTAAAGGTAATAACTATGTTACCATTTGATTTTTAAGAAAGGAGCACATTTTCTTTTAAGGGCTTGTAATACCGAAGATTATGGGTAAGTCAAGTATCAGGACAAGGTGATTACTTAACATCTGTGACCAAGTAAAAGGCTAAAGGAGAAAATCAACCAACATCTGCACTGTCAGTAAAATACTTGGGGGAAAAAAAACACAAGTGAAGTGTGATTAATCACCATGGATGTATGATTGAGTCAATTGACTGTTACTTTTTCATGATGATTAATCAGCTACAAAAATTATAATTGTCCCACTTCTAGTGGCTGCATGCTGTGCCCGATGACATCAGCTGGAGCTATAGATACTCAATGTGTGGTTTTCAAAAGAATATGCAAATATGACTGGGTAAGGAGGGGTGGGGCTTCAACTCCATTGTAAGAAACACCACGAATCCTCGCCCTTCTATTATGGTTGGAGTTTTCTTAGCAGCTTCCAGAGAGGGCAGTTCTTATGCTATTATGACTATTTCATAACCTCATCACCACCACAAGGGAAAATTAGAGAAACCCATTTCTGAAAATTGGCCATTGTGATCTTGTTGAGGAGATGATCAGATCCTCAGTGATTTATTTTTTTCCTTCCCCACTGATTTCTTTTGTGATTAGTACAAAACGATGACATAAATATATGTTCAAGGAATGATACTCTCTAGCAGGGAGTGGCTGGGGACTTGGGCTTTCAGCATGTTGGCACATTTGACTTCTTTAGCACATTCCTAGAACGAGACAAAGAAACTGGGATTTATAAATGTCCATCAGAATTTATGAAGCAACATCTATTTATTATCCATAACTTGACAGAACTGTCATCAGATTATGCTTGTTTGTTGGTGTGAAGGTTTGTTTTAATTTCTGCATTTCAACATTCCTAAAACTTCAAAGTAGTAATGTTATTTTTGCAGCTGGCTCTGGTTGGCACAGGGACCGCTGAGATAATCTGGTGCAGAATCAAGCACAGTGCCCATGTTTCTCTACAAGTGTGGTTCTATGGTCACCCTGAGAATGCATCATAGGGTGGATGCAAGTTTTTATCATTCCACTTGATATCCACTCATCTTTTGAAATGAGTATCTCAAGTCACGGTTAACCTGAAGATCTGACACAATGACCTAATTGATGAATTGCCTCAAAACAAATGAGTCTCATTAGGGTAAATCCAAACATATTACTAAACTTTGCAGCAGGGTAGCACAGGGTAAGAACTCCCCCATCTTACATTTATTCACTATTTTACATTTACTTTCTATCTGAGTTGAAATCCAGATTCAAAATATGATGATTTCTTTTTAAATATCCTTAGAGGTAACATCTTTAAAGAAAAAAAAAATCATCTTTTACATTCGTTAAAAGAAAAAAAAGAATTTAGAATTTCTTACCAGTTATTTCTAAGCAGGCAATACCTTTCTGAGCCTTCAGCTGTATATAAAGTTCCCACTAATGATCTGTAATGAAGTGCTTCTTTTTGCACATCAGCATTTTCCCTTTAAAGTTCAAGAAATAGCACAAATTTGCCAACACTATTTTCCTTTTAGCACATTGACTTTACTTCTGAACTGAAGCGCTAACATGACTGGAAAAAAATACATAAAGAGTAATTTTTCTACTTGTGGGCTTTAGCATATCCATCTATTCTGATGTGATAAAAATGTAGCTGTATAAACATGTATTGCCCCCCAATTTATTTAATTTTAACTAGGAATTATTAACAACTCTTATATACACATGTTCTCTAAACCCATAGAGGCCTTCAATTTTATTAATATGAATCACTAAAGTCTCTCCAACTTCTTGTATTTAGATAAGAAAAAGAAACGTGGGAGCTCCAGTCTCTTGAGCTTTCTCTAGGTACCTACTAATTGTTAATTATTAGAGACTAACTAAGTCACTGAAGTGAGTCATTTGGCTGGTGTCTCAAATGCTGTCATTTACTACTACACAAATCAGCCTGGTGATAGAGTGTCTTTAAATTAGGTTACAACCATGCAGTTATTGGACAGGGAGTAATTGATAAAACCATTAGTAACACTTGTAGAGATAACAGCTAGCAAAATCATGCAACCATAATTATTCCTAATGGATACATGCTATAAATTGTGGCAAGAAAAAAATCTTGCATTATCTTTCAATCAAATCTGACAGTCCTGGAAGATTACTGTAGACTAAATGCTTGTGTATGAGAAAGTGACCTATCAGATTCTCTTTGTTTTTTTCTTATCTTTCTTTCCCATCAAATTATGGGTTTTTTCTTTTGTAATTTTTCTCTGATAGCTTTCACTTTAAGTAAAATGCAGGTCTTTTGGTCTTTTATTAGTTGTCCTTTTTAGTGAGTTAAAAATACTGTTTTTCAATCATAAAAAGATACTGAAAGATGTTTCATAAAGTAGCACTGATTCAGTTACAGTTTGAGGGAAAGAATTCCATGTCATGGTCTGTTTTCAATATCAAAAATTACCATTTGATAATATGTAGCTTTTCTTTAAATTTTTATGTTAATATGCACATTAACATAAAAAGATTAGTATTGTTATTCTTCTTATTATATTATTTTAGTACCAACAGTTGAACCCAGGGCCGCCTAACCACTGAGCTGCATTCCCAGCCTCTTATATTTTATTTTGAGACAGGATCTTTCTAAGTTACTCAGGGCCTCGCTAAATTGCTGAGGCTGGCTTTGAACTTGCGATCCTCCTGCCTCAGCCTCCCAAGTCACTGGGATTGCAGGCATGTTGGGCCAAAAGATTAGTATTAGAATTCTACTATTTTTGGCCCAGAATTCCATACTGGGCCAAAAGATTAGTATTAGAATTCAAAAATACAATTGCTGATTTATTTTGACTCTCTGCCATAAAGAAAAACACAAAGAGATAAATCTCAGCCAAGCTATACCTGTAATCCCAGGACTCCCAAAACTGAGACAGGAGGGTCATGTGTTTAAGGCTGGTAGCCAACTTGGTAAGACCCTGTCTCAAAAATAAAAAGGAATGGAGATGTGGCTCAGTGGTAGAGCACTCCTGGGTTCAATCCCAGTACTTCCAAACAAACAAACAAAATACTAAAGAGATATATCTCTATGAAGGAAATGCAGAGATAAATTTAAACATAGCTATTCTATTCTACTCATAGTCTTTAAATGTGGAGAACAGTAAATGAAGAAAACATACCTACATATTTTCTGAGTACAGAATTTTCTAAATGTATAGATAAAAATTTCTTTTTTTTCCATTTCTTTTGTTGATATGATTATCATCATAAATGTGACAAAAATATTTCTAGTGATTTTGGTGTTTTGTGTTTCTTTGTTCTACTTTCAGCTTGAAGAAAATTCAATTTGTAAAGAATTAAATAATTAGTGACTATTGAACTGGGGGATGTAGTTCTCAGGAACTAAGAAAATAGTACCAAAACAAACAAACAAACAAAAAACAACAAAACAAACAAAAACTCCCAAAAAACTTACTTTAGGCAAAGCTGTATTTAAAACCAAGGTCTAATGGTTCCCAGTAAGTATGATTTTCCATTAAATCACAAAATTGTGGATACTCTTAAATGTAAAATAGACCCTTCAGAATTTTGTACATGATAAGTTTCCAAAACGTGTTTAATTGAATCAGTTAGTATTAATATATTAACAAATAATACAGGTATAAAATTTTGTAAAGATGGATGACAAATATATGGCTTCTCTATCTTCTCTTAGAACTCAGTTTGAGAAAAGGCTTTGGAGGGGAAACAGTAAAAAAACTATCTAGCACTGTGCATGCACACAGATGCTGTTCAATTTACCCCTTTGTCTCCATTTCTTCTGTATTATTCTTGAGGAAGTACTAGGCTTGAATAGAGCCACCCTTTCAAACAGGACTAACACTTGAGAAGCACCACAGAGGTGACCCTGTTTATGTACCATCAAAAAGAAGGGAAACACCATAACAAAAATAAATTGCAGATCAATACTTCTCTTTAGTTTCATAAATTGAAGGAGAAATTACCACTGAAAATGGCTTAAAAGAACCACAACAGCAGAAAGCAGCAATGTTAATATGCTGGAATAATATAGAACATAATCTGACAGAGATTAGAAGAAAAAAGAAGTCAAACAGTAAGCCCATTTCATAAATTAAGCCCGCAAAAGGAAGCATAATCAAGCAGAGGGGATATTGCTGTAGTCATTGTCATGAAGTTCAGGTTTAAAAACCTCATATAGGACAATATGAAGGAACAATTAAGAAAGAGCAATTAAAAAGGAACATTATAGATACTGAAGAAAGTTAAAGGATAGCCTATGTATTTATATTCCTATTTCTAGAGAAGATAACAGAGCAGGCAGAACAGAAATAACAAAGAGTTGATAGAAGAAAACTTTCCTAAAGAAGAAAAGAAAATGGGAAATAGGAAATCTGAATAGCATATGAGACTTCAGAAAGAAAAGCACATATTTAGAGCAATCAACACTCAGATTGATTTTAGTCAGTGTGGCTGCAAAGGTAAGGGAAAAATCATCCTATGGTAAAATGTCTGGAAATATTAAATAACCTGTAACAGGATTGACCAAAAGTGTCCATGGACACATTAAATTTTCAATGAATAAATGTTCCCATGATATCAAAAGAAAAATTGTAAAAATTAATATGAAAATTTTATGGTTTGTCAAATTATGATGTATGCATAAAAGCAGGGAAAGATATTCCTAAACCTGCAAGAAACCAAGAGATAAGGAGCCCAGAGGCTTTTTTGAAAAAAACTATTTAGTGATAATATCTAGCCACGAATCAAAATGCAGAACCCAAGAATGAGGAAACTGTGGTGTGAAATTACTATTAAAAATTATAGATGTGAGCTAAATGGAAACCTTGACAGTTTAAAAATAATAATACACCTAACCCAAACTAGAAGATTATCAAGGAGGGTAGATGGAAGAAAATGCAAGTCTATCCTCTCTTTCTCTCTCTCTTTTTACCATTCTGGCAATTGAACCCAGGGCTTTACATATGCTAGGCAAGAGCTCTAGCACTGTGTTATACCTTCAGCCCTATTCATCTCCTGTATGGAAGGTTTTAGGAAGAGGACATAAGTATGAAGATATATACTTTGGAGAAAATTAAATCAGAGAAAATGGTTATATTAATTTTTGTTATTCACTCAACACAAAGATACTAAGTTCATTTTATTTCTACTCATCTAAGTATTAAAATATATTCAGTTAAAGAATAAAACCCTCTTGTATGTACTTGAAAAGCTGGAGAAGTTAAGGTAGGCTTAAAAAATCACTACACAAAATAATAAACTAAGACAAAACATTTGTTATAGTAAAATACAAATGATATACATTTATTATAAAAAGACAGTTTTCCTGGATGACAGAATATAATTCAACTTTATGCATTATATAAAACATTTAACTAACAGACATGGCTTATATAGTTGGAAAGTAAAAAACTAAAGCAGAAGAGGAAGAAAAAGAATAAGCAGAAGAAAAATGGAGGAAAGGAGAAAAGGCAAGTTTCAACATCTAAAATTGTTTAAATAAATACAAAATGCATTTCAAAAATCAAATTTGTAAGGATACAATATGTCACAATAAAACAAAACTATAATGAAGATGTGTCAAATGAGAACATCATAGAGCAAAAAAAAAAATAGAGCAAAAATCACTAGAATTAAAAGGACCAAAAGAACATGACTTAGCTGTTAACAAATCAAGTATATAAAAATTAAACATGAAAATATTAGGTCACAGAGAAAACCACAATTTTAAAAAATGTACAATTAATGTTAACTACATTCTATGATCAAAATGTGGTAAATCTAGAAGTCGATACTGAAATTGTATGCAAAAATTTCAATCACTTGGGACGTTTTTTTTACACTGGGAATTGAACCTGGGACACTTTACCATTGAGTTACATCCCATTCTTATTTATTTATTTTTTTAAATTTTGAGACAAGGTCTTGCTAAGTTCTAGGGCCTTGTTAAGTTGCTGAGGCCTTCCTGGAACTTGGGATCTTCCTGCCTTAGCTTTCAGAGTTGCTGAGATTATAGGCTTGTGGGAATTTAAAAATTTAAAGCCCAGCAGGAATTTAAAAATTTAAAGTCTTGGGCTGGGGTTGTGGCTCAGTGGTAGAGCACTTGCCTAGCACGTGTGAGGCACTGGGTTCAATTCTCAGCACCATATATAAATAAATAACTAAAGATTCATCAACAACTAATAAAAATATTTAAAATAAATAAATAAATAAAAATTTAAAGTCTCTTTAGAAAAAGAACAGATGGAGGACAGAGGAAGAGGAAACCAAAAACTAGATTAGAGACTATATTTAAAAAAGCTGTGTGAATCTATTGTATACTAGAAACTGAAAGGACATGAAAAATTGTTTTCAGAAGAAAAAATATTCAGGAATCAGAGAAAGACAGCAGAAAGAGAAGGAAGAATTTAATGAGATGAAAGGAAAAGATGAATTGAAAGAAATCAGAAAATGTTGGAAACATGAAATCTAGTTTTAAAACAATCTTACCCTCTGGAAAACAAAATAATTCATAAATCAATTCTCTGCACTTGAAAAATACAAAGAAAAAATTCACTAGAAGTAAGAATTTGGATGACATCACATATACAGAGGAAAGAAAGGCAATGTTTTGCTCAATTCTATGCAAAATGTTTAATAGCTTGATGGCATTAATAAGTTTCCAAAAACTAAGTTGCCAAGAATTGGAGAATAACTCACATCTCTGATTTGGAAATAATATCCAGGTACCTTTCATCTCCTCATCAGTGCTATAACTCATAAGTGTTATGAGGGTAAAATGTATTTTAGATTATCCTGCAGACTCATGCTGAGTCACAGATTTACAGACTCTTTTCTCTCTGGGAAGAGAAAGAGTTCCTTTCATTTTGTTTTATTGGATAATCCCAGGAAAACACCTCAAGACTTTTAGTGGAGAAAATTCCACCAGCTATTTCTCTTATTATTGAATCATGAAAATATTTTTCTGTTGTATGCAGATTTTTATAATAAAACTGTACAGTTAAAAAGTAAAATAAAGATACACACACACACACAAACATCATTCAAGGTAGTTTACAATTTCCCCTTCATTTACATTTGCACATTAACTAGAATTTCTTCCTTATTTTCTTCCTTTTGAAAAGCCTGCTTGAGAGCTTGTTTTACAGATACTTGAAATAATAATCATTTACTTCATAAATGAATAGGTGGTGCTAAATTCATCCTTTGAATATTAAATTATATTTGTATTTCTATCACTCTCTGACCTATGCCTGCTTTCCCCTTGAGTAAGCTCCTTTCTTTCTATAAACACATATTTCATTGTTTTGAAGGCAGTAAAATATATACTGAAAAATATTACTATAATTATTGGAAAAATTATAAGTTTTAACTGGTAATATAATTTTTGTGTTATGTTTTTGTGTTTTATCACAACTATAACTTCAGATTGAACATCCCTAATTCCAAAATACTTCAAAATCCAACTTTTTGAGTGTTGACATGATACCACCAGTGGAAAATTCCACTTCTGACCTTGGGATGGTTTGCCGTCAAATTTAAGCATATTAAAAATAGAGTATTTCCTATGTCTACATATAAATACACGACTGGTGAAACTCTACATCATGTACAATTAAAACAATGGGATAGTAATTAGAATAAGTTATATTCCATATATGTATAATATGTTAAAATACACCCTACTGTCATGTATCTCTAAAAAGAAAAAAAATTAAAAAAACAGTGAATAAATTTACAATTTAATTTGGTAATATAGCTCTGTATGTATTGTATACATAAAACATAAGCAAATTTTATATTTAGACTTCAGTCTCATCCCCAAGATATCTATTTCATTATATATATATGCAAATATTCTCAAATCCAAAAATATTCAAAATCCTTACGCTGATCCCAAACATTTTGGGTAAGGGATACTCAATAAGATTGCATAACAATTTATGTAATTTAATTTAAATATGACAAAACTTGTAAGTGTCCACAGACAAGTGGCTTTTTGGTTTCTATCATGGTGCAATTCACAGGAATTTTTTTAATAAAGATATATTTAAAAAATAAGATGAGAAAGGACTCATTGGTCAAATTCAAGCTCTAGTCCTATTTTGTGTAATCAGGAAAACTAACTCCTTGAGCATAGTTGTATTCTGGTCTTAGGTGCATTGAACGAAGACAAACAGGTACCAGTCTTGGATAGTAGAGAGTATTATATAAACTAATAGGAAAAAAGAAAAAAAATGCTAGAAAATAACTTCAAAAGTCTTATAAGGCACATATAATAAAATCCATGTATGTATTGTATTATGAGTTACAAAGTACAAGAGATTTTTTTTTTTTTTTTTGGTACTGGAGATTGAACTCAGGGCACTCGACCACTGAACCACATCCCCAGCCCTATTTTGTGTTTTTTATGTAGAGACAGGGTCTCACTGAGTTGCTTAGAACCTCGTCCTTGCTGAGGCTGGCTTTGAACTCGTGATTCTCCTGTCTCAGCCTCCCTAAGTACTGGGATTACAGGCTTACACCACCGCGCCCGGCTAGTACAAGAGATTTGAGTGAAATAGTGTTAATCATGGAAGTTTCTCTGACATTAAAGTTTTAAACAGGTAAAGTATTTGGAAAAATACTTTAGGAAAAAATATTGTGAATATCATGTGAAAAATATAATTATTTAGGTTTTGTTGACTCCTAAGTCAACAAATTCCTACAAATTCATATATGTTACCAGACGATTTACAAACCAGGTCAATTTATCCTCACATTACTTATGTGCTAAATCTCAGAGCAATAATCTTTTCCATTACAAAAATATCAAATATGCTTCCATAACATAGAAGTCCTAACATATTACCTTTTAACTGATCCTTTCAATGTACTTTCTATTAACTTGTTAATTCTCAGTATACCTCTTTGAGAAAGATGGAAGAGGGAATTAATATAACCCCAGTTTATTAGTCAGAGAGTGAATCAGAAAGAGGTGAAGCAGCTCATATTGGGTCACACAATTGGTTAGTAGCACAGGCAAAAATGAGCCATGTCAGAAGTCCCCAGCCATAGGCAGCTGTGGCTCCTTCAAAACATCAATCAGTGAACATATTATGTTTTTTTAATGACATGTTAATGGTTTTAAAAAACCTCTCCTGGCTTAGAATATAAACTTGTATGTGAATATCACAAATTAAGTCAGTTAAATTAGTTCCAGTGAAACCCTTTGTCCTTTAAATGAAAAATTAACCAACTTGGTGCATAGATCAGAGCCAGACTAGCTTTAATACACTCAAATTCATATAAACCTCACACTTCCCTGGAGAAAGTTGAGTGTCTAAAGATTTAATTCAAGTTCCAAGGTCAAGCTAAATAGATCTGAATTTCTTCTTAAAATGAGAGTTTCATTCCAATAAGTATCTGACTTCAATTTACTGCTTCTTCTCATATTGGGATGGCATGGCCCAGGTCACCAAAGAAAGATCAAATCACACACTGCTGCAGAAGAATGTCCTAGAAAGGTTATTTTCCCAGTGGTCAGGTAGGGGGCAAATAAGCAATTAAGTGAGCAGCTCTCTTGAAGATGAAGTAGAGGCAACAATTTGTGGTTTGCTTTGCTTGGAGAAATGTGGGTGGGTGGTACCCTATTTAGATCTCAAAAACCAACATGGATAGTTCAATTGTATTTTGTTGGCTTGAAAGTTTGTGGAAAAACATGACAAAACAAGTTATCATAAATTATATACATAAAAGAAAGACACATTTTTATAATTATTTTTAAAAAATGCCAGGTCAAAAAGATCAGAATTCTAAAGTGTGAACATATATGAGAAACTCACCTTAATCCCCAAGTGATAACCATACTACATTTTTGCCAGCATATTCTCTAACACCATTTTGTTTTTTTTTATTGTTTTCTTGTTTTAAATAATTGTACATTGTTTAGGAATATTCTAACAATGAAAATCGATAAAGTTCTTAACTTCATAATCATTGTTGGTTTATAGATTTAAGGAGATAAATGGTGGGTAGTTTTCCTCACTTCTAATTGACATTTAATTTTGAATATTGGAATTATTAAAGATACTGACAATGCTGAATGATGATGAATCTCTTATTGAAATTTCTAGCAAAGTACAGTTCTTTGGTGGACTAAAATATTTTTCAATAATAATGATGATAGTGTATGCTTTAGTGGAAGAAAAAAAGATTCAAAACCTTCATCAGTGAAGTAGAGCCATAATAAAGTCTCATATTAGACTTTATTAATTGAAGGAAATATGAATCTCAATTAACAGCATAATTTTTAATCAAGCTTTTAAAAGGAGCATTTAAAAGCATAACTTAAAAATAGCAAAGTCTTGATTTTCTTAGTAAGAAAATCAGAACTTTAAAATACATTTTAGAGAGATACACAATCTCTAAAATGCAGAATGACTTTTCCATAGACCTTTGGAAAGTTATTTCAAAGACAAATATATCCAGATAATTAGAGTATATGTGTAAGAATATGAGACCCTGAGTGGATGGTGCTCTTTGGAGACCATGTTAAACTAAAGAAATCATAGATGGGATATTGTGCTCTTGAAAATGAAGCAAGGTTGAAGAAGTGAAGTTTGAGGACAGACTGGAACATTGAAAAGTGGGAAGTCTAAAAAAATATCACTGGAGTAGATTTAGTTCAAGTATTTAAAATTTTAAATGGCAAAGATAATATCAACATGAACTTCTATTTTCAGTGTGGCACAAGAAGAGAGGACAAGAACTTAGATGGCAATTTAAAGAGGACAAATTCAGAGCAGACTTAAGTATCATTCATGCAGGGAATAATAAATGTGCAAGAAGAGATTCCACAAGAAAGAATATTATGGCAAAAATCCTGGGCTGGACTGGAACACAAAAGCATGTGTTCTAAGAGGAAAAATCAATAAACACTCTGCGTGTGCATACCATGCCTTTTCCATTTTCCATTCCTCCCAGTCCAGTGCCTGGCACCAAAAAGCAACTCACATTTCCTAGCTTGTTTACCTCTCAGCATTCAGTGGAAGGCTCATAGCACACACGGAATAAATGGTCAGCAAAGTCAACTCTTCAGCAAAATCAAGAAGCATTGCTATAGATAACTAACTTGCACATTAACTCAAATTGAAGTTTAATAAAACTATAGTTAAAGTAGCCAGTGTGGTGGTCTGTTCAGGCTGCTCCAACAAAACAGATTGAGTAACTTTTAAACAATAGAAACTTATTTCTCACAGTTTCAGAGGCTGAAAAGCTCAAGATTAAGGTAGTGCCAAATGTATCTGGTGAGAGTTTTTTCTTGATTCACAGATCATACATTTTTTTCTGTGTCTTCCCATTGTGGAAGGGACAAGGAAGCTTTGTGGGGCCTGTTTTATAAGGGTGATAATCTCATGCATGAGGAATCTACCTTCACAACTTGATCACCTCCCCAAAGGACCTACCTTCTAATACTATTCCTTTGGGGGTTAGGATCTCAACACATCAATTTGTGGGGACATCCACAATTAAAATCAAAGCAATTAAAATAAAAAAATGTCATCATTCAATGAAAATTCAATGTGAAGTTTGCTGTTAGATCTTCAACAAGTTAAAGCAGTTTTATGGATCAAAATGTGTCATTAGAAACAATTTTTGGAATCTACTGGCCACATCCTGCTCTTGGAGATTCACAATATTCATGAGCTTATTAAATGCTCTGGGGAATATTTCATTACAAATATAAATGCCTACAAGTTGTGTTTAACCAGTGTTTCTTGAACTTACTTACCTACAAACTTTTTTCTTCACATCTTGTGAAGCTAGAAAATTGTTTAGAAAATGATGATCTAGAGCAATTGGTCCATAATTGCCATGGATGGCCATGAGGCAAGAGGCCCATTTTGTCTAGAGTCTTAAATTATAAGATCTAGATCCAGAGATTTAGATCACAGAGGATCTAAATTGGCCTGGATGAAGTCAAGAACTTCAGGCTTGCCTAAGTAACGGAAAGTCCCTCAGAAGTTTTCTAATCAACTTTATATTACCAGGAACTTGAAAGACCATCAAGCTCAGTTTCAGAATGGATCTGGCTTCCTAGTTAACAATTCTTATCTCTTCAGTTCTTTTCCTTTGTTACTATCACCAGCACCTTTCACTTCACAGAAATCTTCTTAAACTATTTTTATCTGTTTCTATTCTGTCCTACTTTTTCCCACCCATTCCTATGTTGACTCTCTGATTTGCTCCTTTCCCAGCACCTTTCACTTCCAGTTTTTTAACCTCAGTGGCCCCCATCCACTATCAATGCTAATTTGCTTTCTTTTCCTACATGGGACATGCCATTTGCTACAGGAAAAAACAACCACCACACAGACTAAATTCATGATCAATTCAGCTAGCCCATCATTATCCATCATTACCTTACTTCATCATTTCCTCTTCCTGTGCTCAGATTGGTCCCTTTCCCTCCTCATTCCTTAGAGCCAGTTAAATCTTAGCTTTACCTTCAGCCAGGGCCTTTATTGCCAGAGCCTTTTCCTCAGCCTAAAAACATGACGAAATTCCTTTTATTTTGGAACATGTTCCCTGCATTCATTGTTCCCCACTAGTCCCTGGCTGAGCTTGATCTCATTTTTACAAAAGTTCCTTGAAAGTCTAGCTAGTAACCATTATCCCAATTTTTCCCTGCTCTACTTCAGTCCTCTGCCATCTCAACTCCAATGAAACCATTTTCATTAAGTTACTAATAATACCTAAAATCCAAAAGCAATAAATATTCTGAGGCTTTTACCTGAGTGTGGTTTTCCCTTCACTTTTGACATGGTCAATTACTTATTCTAGCTTGTCCTTCTCTGAGTCCTTTGAAAATTCCCTTTTTTGCTTACCAATCCCAGTTCACCACCTTTTCTTTCTTTCTTTTATTTTGGGCACCTTGCCCAAGGGGTCTTACTCATTTTTACTGACTTCCCATTGTAAACTGCTTTCTCTCAAATTTGTTGCTCAGTTCAAGGCCTTTTCATCTTTTGCCTGGATTACTGAAGTAGGATGCTTACTATTATTAGTGATATCTCTAGTCTTTTCCTCAGAAAAATTTGTGCTTTGCTTAGTGACCAGAGTGATCTATTTAAATGCAAATCCAATTCCTGTTTTCCATTCTACAGTGTACATCCAGAGAGGCAGGAATCTGGTCTCTTTCTACATCTTTAGCTTCTTTTTCTCTATTCCTTACCTCACTGAAGCACCTGCTTGTAAAGCTCTCCATACAACATGAATTTCTCGCTTTTCTTCTTTGCTCACCATGCCCCTGGAATGTACTCAAAGATGACCCCTCCCTGTTCCCCAACACTTGCTCGGAAAACTTTGGCTCATCCTTTAAACCTCAGCTGATGTGTTACTTATTCACAGAAACCTTTCCTAAACCTCTCAAGTTGCCTTAGTTATCTTTCCACTGTAGACCCATTTACTATATATAGTTTGCTATGTATAGTTTGCTTCACTTACTACTCTGTAATGTAATTATTTTCAGTTGGTGCTGTTATTTCTTCCACTAGGTTGTGGATTCCTTAGGGTAAAGTGTCATATCTAATTCATTTTGTATCTCCAGTGCCTGGCACTCTGCCTGAAACAGAGCAGTTGCCAATAAACACTGATTAAAGGAAACAACCCTGAAAGAACAAATGACAGCTCAGTTCACCTCTGCACTGAAACATGGAGCACTGCTGTATCTTTTCACAGATAATAAAATAAAAAATTTCTACACAATTAATTGTTCCTCACTTAAGATATATAATTATCGCAATTCAGCTGAGTGTGATGGCACGTGCCTTTAATCCTAGCTGCTAGGGAAACTGAGGCAGAAGGATCACAATTTCAAAGCCAGCCTCAACGGTTTATCAAGGCCTTGTCTCAAAATTCAAATAAGGGGGCAGGGGGTTAGTGATGTGGCTCAGTGGTTAAGTGCCCCTGGGTTCAATCCCTGATACTAAAAATAAAATAAACAAAAAGCCAGATATATGCCATTTGCCTATCATTTTGAATATTATTTGAATCATATTTTAAATATACTTTGGAATCTTTTAAGTGCAGAGGTTATTCTAGTCCCCCTTCCCTTCTAAATAAAAAATTTGATCTTTTTTTTTCAAATTTGTATTTCTGGATTTTGAGTTACTTAAAGAGAGGCAAACCTTACACTAAACTGTATTTTAGAGTTCAAGAAAAACAGTCCAGTTTAGAATAGGTGATTTAGCTTCATATTCCTTGTGACTTTTCCGGTTTCATGCCATGTGCTCATTAGGATAATGAGGATTTTTGCAGTCTATGGAAAGAGCTTTGAGTTCTTCCCGTGAAGGGAATCATATACACATAAAGTACTCTTCAGAACAGCAAGTGCAATATTCTACAGTAACTTATGTCTTACTGTCATTATCTTTTTAAAAAAGTGAGTGGATTTTTTCCCCTGGAATTATCTTCAAAGACTCCTTTGTAGTTGTATTAGTCAGGAAAAATTCAATGTCATAGCCTGAACTTTCCTTTTTCCCCACAAGTCCATATATGTTCCATTGTTCCACAAATAAAGAGAGGTGACTGGATGATAAGGGGATTTTTCAGTCATTTTCAATTAGCTGCAGAATGTTTCTTTACAGTAGCTTGGTTTCTGGTTAGCTGACCCACAGAACAATGACGACCACTTTGCACTGCAGAGACAGTGCTGACAGGGGGATAATGAGAGAAACTGTCTCGGGGTTTCCCATTAACAAGTGTAACCAAAGCCCCCATTGGCCTTGCTAATGGGTAATAGCATATTACCCTATTGGTGAAGGCCTTTAGGAGATGGCGGACAAAGTTGCTTAATTAGTAGCATCTGAAGTGTTACCTCCACTGCTCTCCCGGATCTTCAGTTTCCCTACAGTTTCTAATTATTTTCCTTTGAATAAGAATACAGTACCAGATTTCCCAACTTGATTATGCTTTTCCCCCCTCATCTGAATGGGTAATCAAGCACTACTTATTTCAATCAAAATACACTCAAATAGAACCTAACCACAGACATATGAATACAAGCAGTTCTGGTATTGATATTGATTTTCCAGTAAATCATCTTAAGCCCAAATGATCAAAAATCAAGACAGGTCAACATCAAAGAAACAGGAATATTGGCATGAAAGCAAGCTCCGTTGATTGGTACAAATTAAAAGATCATTTATTAGTGATTATGCTGTATAATACTGCTAGTGCCAAATGAATGCAATTAAGATGAAACGGGCCCCTGCAGCTATAGGGGTTAATAAAGACTGGATTCCTAATGATTTTCCCATTAATTATGAAGATGTCCACAAAACAATCTTAACAAAGTGGTGGCCACCTCAGACAAATCTTTGTAATCTGGATAAAACACCTTCTTTAATTGGTACATTACTCAGATAACGTAAAAATTTCAAGAGTTTCTAATCATAACCTGCTGGATGCAAGGTAGATAGAAAAACGGTTTAGATCTGAGGTGAGGAACAAGCATGGGAGAGCTGATGTTTTGAAAAACTTGAAATAACTCTTATGAGAGTCTGATTAATGACATTGTTTCAAGCCCAGAAGACCCAATATAAAGAGCATCTTCCTATTTTACATAATTAAATTACTCCCCCATATACTAATAGAGATCTTCTCTTGGCTACAAATATGATTTTTGTAGCTCAAAAGACCAAGAACGTGGAGAGAGAGAAAGGGAATAAATAAAAAGGATGAATTCATCAGCAATCTAAATTGGATGGAGAATGCCACATTTCTTTTATGAATGATTAGCATCAACCGAAAATCAGGCCAAAGTCATATATCTGGTTTGCATTTCAGATTATATTTAGAATTGAATATGTGGCATTCACCTTGACCTAATAACCTCCTGGTCCTATCCATAGCCAGCTTAATTTCATCCCAGTGAAACCAGGACAAAGTTGCTTAATTAGTGGCATCTGAAGTGTTACTTCATAATAAATAACAAAATATAAAGTCCAAATCTTTTCTTTTAATGACAAGTTGGCTAAATTGACAAAAAATAATATTTTTGTTTCTTAAGAGAAATATTTTACAAGGTGTGTTATTTAAAACAGTGATTTTGCAAGTTGTATTCCTTTTAAGAAACAATCACATGAAGCAGTCAATGAACTGTGGAGATAAAAAATGCAGCTGTTAAAAAAAATAACATAAGGCACATGTGACAGTTTCCCTTGCTTGAGATGGGCCATGTAAGAAGCCTGAAATTTCATTTGTTCATTCGTCCATCCTTCCTTCCTTCCTTTCGTCCTTTCTTTCTTTTTTTCTTTTCTTTTCTTTTTTTGTGTATATATATGTATGTGAGAGAGAAATAGATATGAATAGAGAGATATATGAGGAAGATTGAAATTTTATCCTTTTATATATGATATAGCTATAAAATCTCAACAACAGCATGTTACAAAGGGCAGGGGTTTCTGATGAAGTTTTTTGGTGTGTGTCACGTTTGGCACACTCCAAGAAATTAACATGCAACTGTAACACAAATTGTTGTTGACATCCCTTCTCTTCCTCAGGTACCCTTTTTTTGTGGCTTTTCCCTGGGGTTGCATGGGTACCATATCTGTTGGGCACACATTTAGACCCATTTTAGAGATGTGACCTGATGCATGTGTGCATGACCCACCTGTGATTACCTCCTCCTCTGAGGCTCACAAGCTGTGAGGGGCAGCACAGTGCAGATGTGTCTCAGAGCAAGAGAGTTCAGATTCTGCCTTTAGTACTTACATACTTTTGACCTTGAGCAAGTACCTTCACTTTTCTTAGCCTGTTTTCCCACCCGTGAAATGGACAATGAAGATACCCAACTTGTAGTTATAATATAAAGTCTAAACAAAATAATATATGTGAAATCCCCAACAGAGTGATTCCACATAGCAAATATTCAATGCAAGGTAGGAATATTTTGTTCTTCTCCTTTAAAAAGTATTATGTAAATATCATTTTAATATTATTTTCAAATCTATATGCTTGGAAAATTAGAAAGTATAGAACTCTAGAGAGCTTCGCGAAATCTTGGGTGGGCCTGGAGTTAAACTTAATTTTCAACTTAATTAGCTATCAAAGTATGCTTTCCAAATTATTTACTAAGGTTACCTGAACATCTATTTGTGATATATAGATAAAATTTGCTCCTGTTTTATACATTGACTTACATAATAAAAATACAATAACTAGGAAGAAGGGAACATTGGGGGAGGGACTTTCTCTTGACACTAATATTTTTAAGGAAATTCCATTGTTACTCATTGCTCCCAACCTAGAATAATTATATTCTTTACATGTGTGTGTTGTGTTTGTATATATGTCTTGTAAGTATGCTTAGTTGTTATGCAAATTATTTCTTAATACATGTGAAAAGAGCTTGAAAGCCAATGAAGGAGAGTGTAAGCTTCTTACAGACAGGATAGGGTAGTTTTACTCCACATAAAGCATCAAATATATTGTCAGGTGTAAGAACAGGGATAGAAATCTCCAAAAAAGAGTTTGCCTCAAGTCAGAATTTATACAAAACTAAGTATTTGTGGAGAAAGACTTTTCCCATGAGATAGGAGGCTCAGCCCCGGCCAGCACTTTTACTTCTCAGCTTTGATAAGCAGCAAAATTTCCAGCAATATTAAAATATAAATATCTCTATGAAGATTACTGCTCTGGAGGTCATTTTCTGATTTCCTTTAAAGTCATTCAGTTCACTCAAATGTATTCTTCTGAGTGTCATGACTGCCTTCCTATTGTGCTTCAAGGATAACCACAAGGGCTATGTAGCAAGTGTGGATTTTTTTTTTTACGAGAAACTATTTCATGTAATGTAAAAAAAAATTTAAAAAGTTATATCCTCTCAACCTCAGGCTTGAGAGGCAGACAAGGCTGACTAGCTACTTCAATAGAAGAAACTTTTAGAATTATTATGGGGCTGGCTGAATTCTCTTTCTTTTCTTTAAATTTTTTTTCATGGTTTGATTTTGTGCTTTTCCAGAGATGTGGTTTTCCAAATTTTATTTTTATTTTGCACATGTTGTTTCAGACTGGTGAAATGTTCATGAATAATGCTAGTTTATTTTCATAACTTTGTTTTATGAGAAGAAAGTTGCCCAGAGACATTTTCTCAGAATGGAGCAGATATGTTTGGTAGGTGAGGACAGACAGATGGTGTCAGGAGAATTTTTGTGTTATAGGGAAGTATAATCAGGGCTGCATGTTACCAGATATCCACAGCCAGTCGGGCTCCTCTGGGAAAAGGTGTAATTTGCATGTTTCTTTCATCAAATTTTTCCAATGTCATATTAATGGTTCAAAGGAAAATATGTATTCCTTCCTTGTTTACTGTTTGAATATTTAATGGTCCTTTTGTATAGCATTTTATTTTAGTTTATTAATAAATAAAACACCTGAAGACGGTCACTCATGATATAGCTCTCAAATTCTGGGCCAATTACTGCAAAATCAGATCCATGATAATTTAGTAACTTACATAGTATGCAGGCTAATTTGTACTCATCATATGCTGACAGTGAGCAATGCTGCTTTTCTGGATTCATAACAAGAACTCTATTTTCTTTATATTTCTGGTAATGAGTTTCATTACATAATATGCACTATATACCTTTACCAGGTTTATGAAATAGTGTTACTTTTGATATATTAGTGGTTTTGAATTTATAGGTAGATTTCTTACACAATCTTCAGGCAAGAAGAAATGATAATAAGGGTTTGTTGCTAATTATCGGAGTCTCCTCCCAAGTTTACTTGGTAGCATTTTATTTGTGAACACTCAATTGCATTAAATCAATTTCCTTAACTACACCAATAAATGAGACCTAAGAAATTCAGCTGCTGTGTTTGTATGTTCTTGGCTTTTTCAAGAGCTCTCAGGTACAAGTTTCTCAATTGATGGAATTACATATGTCCAACCTCTGGACAATTTTTTAACCAAATACATGTAAAATTTGGAATCAATCTTACTCTGTTTACTGAGCTCAGTATTACACTCTATGCTCTTCAACTCCCAAATCTTTTCACATTTCATGAATGCACTTAAAGCACACAAACACATGTGCACATATATACACTGCTCCAACAACTGTGGGCACCTGCTACCAAAGCTTAACCCTATTTTTCCCCCTTCACTCAATCAACCTGACTCCTTACCAAATCCATACCTGTGCTTTTCTACAGTTCTGTTCCTTCCATTAGCCTCAACTCCCCAATAGCCCCCAGATAATTGTTCTGTAGATTTACAGCTTTCATTCAGTAAACTTATATTTATTAAGCTATAGTCTTTAAGCTCCAGTTAATGGCTCCCAGTAGGTAAAGCTCTGGGATATGACAATGAACAACATAGACATGTTACTGCCCTTAATTTAAGTTCCTGACAAGTAAATAAGCAACTGCAATATAGTGAGACGCACACTGTGACAGACAGCAGTGGACACAGAAGGGCAAGCCTCACTGGGTCAAAAATGTCAGAAGACTTACTGAACTTGAAGATGGTTCTTTCTGTGGCTGTCTTCCCTGACTAAGCCCCTCATGAACTGACTAGCCCCAATGGGGTCTTGACTCCTTGATCCTGCTGCACACCCTCAGGAAAAACTACTTGACTCCACATCACACTGGACCAGACCTATAACTCTACCTACTTCTGTTGCCACATTCAGTCTGTCTCATCTGATCTCTCTTGTCTCAGATCTCATCAAAGTCTCCCTGCCCCTCAGAAGACCATGCCAGGATCTTCTAGCCATCTCCCTTTCCTTCCCTTTTCCCTCTAACTTTATTCCTACTGCCCCAACCAACTTTACCAATTTGTCTGTGAACTTTAGGTATTTTCTAACTCTACTCCTGACCTCTTTGGGGTTTCATAAGAATGATGTTATTGAAAGGCTCTTTACTGTCCTATATGAAAACTATTATTTTTATTTGACAGATGAGGAAGTTTTATGGTAATTAAAAGCACAAAAGTCTAAAATACACCTATCTAGATTTTTTAGGCTTCCCTACTGTGTGATTTTATTTATTTACCTTTTTGTGTCTCAATTTCCTTATCTGAAAAATGAGGATAATAACAGTATCCACTATGTGAGATTATTTGGACAATTTAAAGAGCTAATATAGTATGTAACAAGAAAAGTTGAGAGTGAATTTGAGATTCAAAAACTTAAGAGAACACCTGGCAAATGTGGTAGGTGCTCAGTAAACAGCAGATTTATTTTTATTTGTCATTGTTATTGTGAGAAAGATAAGTGATTCTCCAAGGCTACAAGCTAGTAAATTAAAGAGCCAAGATTTAGATCCGGTTTTGTTCCATCTATTGAGAATGATTGAGTGAATCATGCCATTCTATCTTTTTCAAAGAGCAAAAGATTTTCCTGCCCCGTTTTTGTTTTCAGATGTACACTGGATTAATTATACTGCTGAGATATAAAATAGTCTTGCCATTTGAATGTAATTCCATACATAGCCTAATTTTCTTTATTAATTTGGTTTTCATAATTTAATTATTACCTCTGAACTCCCCCAGTAAAGTCAGAAGCTAAGACCTTGGCAATACATCCTAGCAGACTGTGTTTTCCAAAAGTGAACACAATAACACCTCCAGTTTCATATACTCTTTGAAAATTTTGTTAAAACCCTTCTACTCCACTCTCCCCATCAAGTGGCATTTTTCTTCTTCTCTTCAACTTGGGTGGGACTTTGTGACTATGTTGATGTATAAATAGGTAATGTGCATATAGTGCTATTCGTGTTCTGGAACTAGATCAGGAAAAGCATTACAGGTTCTTTCTCTCTCTCCTTCATGCTGATCCTTCTCAAAGCATAGCTGCCAAGTTATGAAATAGTCCAAAGTGGCCCACTTAGAGAGACTGCATGAAAAGATCTCCTTGGAGAGGAACTTATGTCCTCAGCTGAAAGCCACCGTCAATTTTAGACACAAGAGTGCATGAGACTTTTATGATTCTGTTCCTCTGGTCTTTGACTCTTATAACTAAGACCTCAGGCATTATGAGGGAATGACAAACCATCACCATGCTGCCTGGTCATAAATTATTATGGTCATGATCACTGTTTTATACCTCTAAAATTTGGGCAAAAGTGTCATGCAGCCATATTAGTAGAACAGAAACCAGTATCTAGAAGTGGATTGCTATCATGATAAAAATCTACAAAAGTGACAGTGATAGACATAGGACTGGCAATGGGTGGAAATTGGTAAGGCCTCAAAGAGACTATGGAAGGATTCCAGCAGAGTGCAGTTCAGAAGCCAGAAGGCTTTCACAACTTAGTCTTAGAAGGCAGACGTGTCACTGCTACCACTCCAGTCATCAGGGCAGTCACAGTCTCAACCAGATTCAAGAAAGAAATAGTCACTTCTTTATATTAATGGCAATAGTTTGAAGAGCCCATGGGACAAGAAATACTGCTTTGGACATTTCTGGAAAAATAGAATCTACTATATTCCATCATCTGACCACAAAATTTCTATCTCCACTATATACAAAACACACTCACCACTTCCCTAAGATCCTCCATGATGCCCGTAACTTCACATATAAACTGCAAGGGTGCAGAATCATCTGAAGACCCATGTGCTTACAGACTTGGTGGTTGATACTGGCTAACAGGTGAGGCAGGTATTATGAAGCAGAGGCAAACCATCTTGATATGCCATATCCAAGTTTTCCCAGAAGCCACACACAGGATAAATGTCTCTCTTATACTTAAGTTTATGGCAATGTGTTCCACACAGACATTATAATAGAAACACATTCTAATCATATTATCCCCATCTTATCTTTTTGTTTTCCACATATAAAGTAGCTCTTCTCTTGAAACTCAAATTCACTCTCAACTTTTCTTGTTATATACTTTTATGCATGAAATTTTTTACTTTAGTTGTTTTTTCAGGGTCACATGCCACTTTGACTTATTTTTCACTTAATATTATATTGCTAAGATTCACCCAGATTGATGCTTGTCATTGTAGAATGTTTGCTGTGATTATGGGATAATATTTTATTTTGTACATACACCACATTTTATTTTTTCTTCCAGAAGTTGAAACAGAATTCACCAAATTTTTGCTATTGTAACTAGAGCTGCTATGAAGGGTCTGGGATGTGACTAAGATCCCAGTGTGTAATATAAATGTCCAATATGAGGATATAAATATTCAGATTGGCTGCAATGACTTGATCTTCTTCCATCAGTTAATAAGAGATGTTGTGCATCCTGGGAAGCTTTTCACCTAATTCAAATGGTCCTGATCATGATTAAAATGTTGCTACTGTCACATGAAGTGGACAATATTCGAAATAATTTATCTCATTGTGTTGGTGTTTCTACATTGCCATCATTGTAGTCAGTGATTTAATTACCTTAGCACATGTGCGCATGCAGAGTAACCTGCTTTGCAATTGTATGTCTTCATATTCCTCCTTCCCACCATCCTAGCTGATTACCCAGATATTTTCTCCAATTCTTCTTGCTCCTGAAAGAAAAGGAAGTAATGGAAGGATCAAGATTACAAGGCCAAACCTCTAGTGTAAAAGTTCAGACCTGACAAAGAAGCCACTGGCTGGCTAATGAAGGTTTAAAAGTAGAAACTCTTTCATAATTCAACAGACTTGTGTTGATAGATTGATTTGTGCTCTTTCAGAATTAACACAAAAAGTTTTCATTTTCATAAGGGGATCTTGCATCTAGTGCTATAAATGTGCTGGGTAAAAGTAGGAGGAATACTTGAGAAGCAAGCAGCATCCCATGCAAAACAGGAATGAAGCCAGACACTCACAGAATGCCTGTCAGTGAGCTCGATTACAGCAAATCAGGGGAAAGGACAGCAAAGCCATCAATGGAGAATAAGAAATACTAAGGTGTCTATATATTATTTGAAATGACCTCAATAATGTAGCATAATTGCAGATGTAACCTTGAGAATTGAAAGGGGTGAATTAGGAAAGTATTGAAGATTTTTTAAAGTAGAAATTGACCAATTAAAAATCCTGTATAATATCCTTCTATTTCTTTAGTTAGCTATTGATCAGATGAAGAGAATTATAGAGAATACCAAATATAGCGATCACCCTATCTACTTATCTATGATAAAAGAAACAGTTTTCCATGCATTATCTCACACCCTTTTTAAAGCACTTTCAAGTGCTAATTTTAATAAGAATTCATGTAACATAAAAGATCAATAAACCCCTAACATTCGTAAAAAAAGCATGTTTATAAACATGCAATTGACCTCACAGAAAGCATCATGAAGAAGGAATATATTGATTAGTCTATTTATTTTAACACCCATACACAGCATTTAATTCAACAATAATATACATCTGACTATTCCATTTTTAAAGAATGAGCAATCTTGATGTTTCATATGTGCACTTATTATGTCAATTTCCCTTGGTTCACTGTCAGTGGATCTTTATGAAAGATGGCTTGTTTTAGCACTCTAGAAATAGTTTCTATATGCCCTAACAACTTCATGCAATTGTAAACTGAAATGATAGGAAATCACATTTGTAAATGAGATGGATAATGAAATAATAATCTTGCTCAATTCTATATCCTCACAGAGTCAGATGTCTGAAGAATATGCAGATAAACCTGAGGCCACCTTTAAGATATCCTGGAGAGCTTTCTCTTGCCTTCCCAACAGGACCTGGAAGTGATGTGACCACCAAATGCACAATATAGAAGTAATTGCATTTGATAATGGGTAGCGGGGGATTTGTTTTAGAGTATTTTAAAATAAAAATCTGTTTGAAATGAAATGCATTAGATCAAACATGCCTCCTGAGAGCCCCCAGATATCTCTGTTAAGCTATTTCCTCCAGTGAGGGAACATGCTATGAGGCACCTGTCAACATTTTCCAACAACTAACAGGTTCTATTTTTAACTTTCTTACAGATACACGTGTCTATGATCTTACCTCCTACTCAATGTTTTTGGCTACAACTTGCCAGTTAAAATATTATTGTTGATAAGTTCTGCTAATCCTTATGTTAGTTACTGACATAATTTTTACATTTGATGTAAATAGTCATGCTTTGTAAGGTAGTAGTATGGAGGTAATACAGCAGTGATTCAGAGTTCATATTCTAGCACTAGATAGCACAGTGACAGAATTCTGCCATTCATATTTTACCTTTGTAATATACACCAGTCACTTAATTTCCCCATATGTAAGATGAGCACTAGTATGGCATTAAGAGTAGGCATGAAGTTCAGATAATGCAAGTAGCACATTTTACTTAGCAACAGCACCATAAGTTGGGAATTGTCATAATTACTTTAACTATTAGGGCTACAGATATAACTTCATGCAACAGATTGTTTTATTAAAGTCATTTGAGTTCAAGAGAGTGAAAAGATAAACTCTCCAGCTGATTAAACTATGCTTAACTCTAGAGGCAGACACTTCTCTATTGAAACCATGAATGGGAATATGCCACTGAGTGATAGAAGAAATTCTTCCTGCAATCCATTCTGGCATCTGATTAAATCTACAGAGAGGTGTAGTTGACCATGTTTACTCTCTTGGGAGAGTATCATAATTTATGGAGCCCACAGTTTTGTAGCAATGGACCTCAATAATTCAGACAGACCACAGAATTGCTGTCTCAAAAATATGTGGCTGAGGCATGAGGACCTTTTTAAAGAATGGCTTGGAGCAATAGATTGGGAACCCTCTATAGAACTTTGTGTTTAAGAGCTAAGATTTTTGGACCAGGTCAACTTAGGTTTGCTTCCCTCTTCTGCCACACTGGCTATATGACCTTGAGCAAATGACATAATTTTTCTGAATATCAGTGTTGTATCAATAAAATAAACATAACAATATTTACCTAGAGTTATACCAAGGATTAAATGGAATATCAAAAAGAGGTTGTCTTGTAGAGTTTCAGCTTATTATGTGTTCTCCATAACTTTTATCAGTTGTTACTCAGCATTTATCACATTGATCTTGTTATGAGGAAACAGACATTTTTCAATTCATCGGTAGATATTGACTGAGGACCTACTGAGTGATAGACATAGAGCTAATGTCATAAAGATGTCTATAAAATTGCTCTTCTGTCCCTAAGGATCCTAGAATGCTACAACATAGGATTCATACAAATCAAAAGAAAGGATATCTAAATGAGAGTTGACAGATGATAGCAGGGGCCAGGAGATTTGGTACCAGAGGGCATTCTGGGAGTGGTGGGCATAAAGTGTGATAAAAAGGTGGCATGTTTACAAACTAGACACTGAGCCAAAGCAATATGGATTGGGACATAATGAAAATACACACACAAAAATAAGATTCTGAAAGTCTAATCCCAAACACAAGTTTTATTTGCCTTTATCTAAAATCTTCATTAATTGCTGGGGAAAATATTCACAGGCCAATGCACAGGTTGACCATCTTGCCCTTTGACTTTATAGTAAGTATGGTGAGTATTGAGAAGCACAGTGTTGTATTAATTCCATCTTTATTGTGCCTTCAATATTATTCTCATGTTACTAAACTTGTAAGAGATAAAAGGAAGTCAAAAAAATGTAGAGAAAAGAAAAAAAGAAAATATTTTAGCAAATTATAAAATAAATATTTTATAATTAAAATTTATAATTAAAAGAAATATTTTATAATTTAGCAAAATAAATCTAAAGGCACCTCCTTATAATATTGATTAAAAAGTTAATGTGTATATATTTATGTTGGTAATGTATACATAGCACATCTGATGATGTGATTCATGATTCAGAAATAATCTTGCATATTTAAAAAATATAGTTGTTGACTAAATAAAATTAGGTGCTAGATCCTGTGCCCAGCTGTGTATACATAATAGCCCATGTAAAAGAATCACACAGCAATGGTGAAATAGGTTCATTTTTCATTTTACATATGTACAAGATGAAGCTCAGAGAAATTATGTGACTTGTTCAGTTTCAAGGAACAAGGAATAAAAGCTTTGGGATTTCAGCTCAACTTGTGTGAGTCTGAAGCTTGTGTGCTCTGAGTTATATGAACAGTGCTGTGCTGCTCATCAGGAGGGACAATACCATGGCAGGGAAGAGCCCATGAGCACTTTCAGGCCTGGTTCTGGCGCCTGAATCTGACCACCCAGATAAGTCAAGCCCTACCTTAAAATGAAACTTTATTAAACAACTGTATTTAAGTTCTTTATCTCAGTTAATTTGATTTAGCACCTCTCCAATATTTGACGAGTCAAAAATATTTTGCCTAATGATGGAATTGCATCATAAAGACAGAATTAAATCAGTGAGTATTAGAAAAGAAAGCACTTGGGTTTCAGCAAAAAGAAAGTGAACAAATCATCCTATCTTTGTTTTTTCTTCCAACTATTCCAATGTACCGTCAGAAATGTGGCAGAGAAACTCAAGCATTAATCAAAAACAATCATTTTCCTTGTAAATGAGTCCTCTAATACTCGACAAGGTGGACAGTTGCTAGCTGCATCTGTGTTATTGTATAAGAAAGTTACAGCGTTTGTCTGGTCTGCAGGCTTTTATAGTTAGCTGTGATTTCCAAATGGCACAATGTGACACAAAAATCCTACAAACTATTAGGATATTAATAGTTATAATACATATTTGAAAGTCATCCACTAGTAGAAATAGTCAGCTTTAGAATTACTTAGTGTCTCTAGGATTACAATAAAGACAAACCTCTCCCTCAACCTCCATTGCTTGTGTGCTAATCCAATCAACACATACGCATTATCTGAGTAAGTTAGTATCAACAAATCAGATTCTGGAAAATATTAAACAAGTGAGCAAGGGACACAAAGGAAAGCAGAGTAACTTCAAAAATTCTGTAAGTACAGCAGAATCCAAGTGTGTAAACACTGAGAGTGCTTTCTTAAAATACTTTTCAGAACTGTGCTGGGGATCATGTAATCTGTATTTTAAGTTGAGAAGAGGATAATACATCCAAACCTACATGTTGTGTTAGTAAGAATCTATAGCAGAAGATAATATGAGACAAAAGTAACAAAGAAATTGTAATAAGGACAAGAGGCTCTCGGGGAGAAAAGCCTCAAGCTGATCTTAGCTGTGGTGAGTACGGTGCTCTGAGCACAGTAGGGACACAATCAATGCTGCAAGCAGTGGACTCATGAATGTGGAGTGTCTTGAAATTAATGATAACTTTAACATGTCTGAGGCCTTGAACTTATCTTATAAATTGGTCCTTGGAAGGAATAAAAGAAGAAAAATATTGGACAATCAGGAAGTAATGAAGATCTTGTAAAAATAGCTATCTACACAAGCAGGCTAAGTGAGTCTTTGGAAAGTCGGCATATCTGCAAATCAGCAGGTCCAGATGATATACCTTCTATCCGTGGGATGAAAGAAACTGGCAAGCATGCTAACTGCATCATTTACAGTGATTTTTGAAAAACTGTGGGGATCTAGGGAACCACAAGAGATGAAAAGGAAAGAAAATACAATGCTCTACTTACATTTATGAAAAAGATGAAAGTGACCCCCCAGAAAACTCAATAATTTTTAAAGTTAAGGAAAAGAAGGGATATTCTAATGGCCTATATAAAGAAACCATTTCGAGAATATATTCACCTCCTGATAGAAGCATTTTTTAAGATTAAAATACAAAAGGCGCTTGAATACAAAAGAGTTGGAAAAATATTTCAAAGTGAAATGCTTGTTTATTTATAATTGCTTAGGCAAAAATGTTTCTCAAATATGAACTATGGCTATCTAGGCAAGAAAAATGATTGGGAGATCGTAAATAGTAATTATAAATATGGAGTTATCTTTTCAAAACTATTAAGGGAATGTGACAGTTTTCAATGTCATTTTTATGTAGGTAAAATTTGTATTCTGCCTTGTATGAAACCAACACTGCTGTGTGCTGGAAACACAGGAGCCAGGTGGCTTTCTCACCATTACACAAGAAGTGTCTAATTAGCACTGGGGCTTGCGCATAGCAAGCATGTAATAATATTGACTATAATCATAGCTAGTTTTTAATTTACAAAACAATTTTTACCTGGTGGTGACTATTGGTTTTTCCATTTGACCTGATCATTGTCTTAATAGCTAGTTTCTGACAGAGATCAAAGGGAGCATTTTAAGACATGTGGAAAGAGATGAGACATTGACCTGGCCCTTTCTCCCACCGCAGAAGTGGTGACTCAATGGCTTCAGTCAGTTCTGTAACCTCTACTTTCCCCCACATTTGAAGTTAATAACATGAATGAATCTGACACTTGGTGTATATAGAGATCCTCCTCCCCAGATTCCTATAAGGACAGGGGAGTTCTAACCCTCGTTTTTCATTCTATAGGACTTCCATGTTTTGTACTTTGGACTGTTGCTCCATGAATCTTCATTTCAGAAATATCCTTATCACTGAATGAAATTTCTCCAAGTTGTTTTATGTCCTTCCCATGTTTTGTGCAGTTGTGTCCCAGAAGGTGTCCTGGACTGTGATATCCCATAATAGTTCATTTCATCATTGAGATAGTGTTCAATATGAATCTCATTTGAGGGATGTATTTCATTTATATTTCACTAGTATAAATTTTAAATATTCTAAAATTAGATATTTTGGGGGAAGAGATATCCTTAACTGTAGAAAATGACAATTTATACATTGAAATTCATTATATTATGAGATAATTTAAAGCAGATAATATTACATAATCAGTGCTTTTGTGAAATATTTATTTTATACTGGAATTTTTATAATTATAATTTATTGGTCATAGACAGCATGGAACTTATGATTGGTGTCATAAAGACAAGAAGAGCTATCGTTTTCTGAGAGCTCACTACACACTAGGTACTGTGTTAATTGTTCAACAGAGTACTAAATTTACAAGCAGCCTTGAAAATTGATTTCATTATTGTCAATTTATATATCAAAGTGTTAAAGTTCTACCTAATTAGAAACCTAAGCTCCTAAACTCTGTGCTATTAAAATGCTTCATGACATGCCAAGTCTCTCAGAATTAATATCCTGAAACCCACTGTGTCAAGGAGAGGGAGAAGCGGAGGGATATGTTTTCTTCCGAATCTGAAAAGAAAGACCATAAGTGAGTTCTTCACTTCAAATAAAGATAAAAATAAATGTAAACACCCATACATCAATGGAATGGAAGCATGAGGATCTAGAATCAAAATGGAGAAAAAGAAAAAGAAAACCCAACATTTCCGATGTGCTAGGCTTGGGGGAATATGTTAAATCTTCATCCACTCAGTCACGAGTGGATGCAAGGAGGACATGGCCCATTTCCCTGACACTAAGAGGCCATAGAGCATAAGATGTTCAGCAGATCAAACAATAGTCTTGTTTCATTTTGTTTTTTAGGAAGAGAAACTATTCATATAATATATACATCAATATAAGTTTCATACTATATGTAACTTTAAATCGTGAAAAAAAATGGGGACAGAACTGAGTAAAGAAAGCATGGTCTACATCTTGATAGATATGGACACTGCAGTTCAAGAATCTAAATAAATCTTTGATCTCTTTTAATTTTAACTGTCTTTTTATAACACCTTGTATTTCCATAAGATCAGTCACCCTATAATATTTAGTTTATTTCACTAATATGACCTCTGAAATCTTTAATTACTCCTCACTGTTGAGTTCAGTTTTTCAGTCTGTCATTCTGGAAACTTCTAGAGTTGACTCAGATTTCCTGACTCAGTCTTTCACTGCACACTGCTGAACACATAGGCTTTTGTGTCATGTTGCTTGGATGTGAATCCAGGTTTGACTCTTGACTGGCTGTGTGACTTTAGACAGTTATTCTGCCTTTCTGAATTCATCTGTAACACAATGCTAACCAATATATACTGAGCACTTTGTGCCAACTATTGCTTCGTTATCATATTTAATTCTTACCAAAACACTATGAATTTTCTTCCCTTATCAAACCTACTAAGAACTGGGGCTTGGAACAGTTTCATTTAATGGTTGAAGGCATACACATAGTTGAGAGAGAGACTCATGATTTGAGCTAAGCCCTTGGTTTCAGAGCCTGAATTTTACTGGTTTTTCTTTATTGATCACAATAGCATAGGCATACAAAAATGCCTTAAAGAAGCAGGTTTCCAGAAAGCAGGACACTCTGTGTTCCTCACTGCTGTAACACTCTCTGGTCTCTGGGTATGGCATGTACACCACGTGTTTCAGAAGAGAATGTTATTGGAAATATTTGGAAAACCCCCTCACTTCTGCCTATCGTTTAGGAGAAATTATGCCCTTTTTTTTTTTATCGAGTATGTTGTAAAGAGAGAGGAATTGTACCTGGCAATTCCTTAGCTGAGGTTCAATAAATACATGTTGATTAATTCACTGGATAATAAATTCATATTAGGTCATGTGCATAAGAATTATACACAGATGGAGTCTGTCAGAGTATCAACTCTTGTAAAGATTCCCCGGGCATTCAGTCTGCAGTGTCCAACTCAGTCCAGAGTGACCTATATCAAAGACACTGTTGCTCTTCCTCTTGCATGCATCAAGAGGCAAGGAAAAGACATACAGCAACAATATCTATTCTAGACTGTTCTAGGCTTTTATATAAGAGTTAAATGTGGTGCAAAGTTCACAGCTCATCAATAACTCTGTTTCTGATGTAATTATGTTGCCTCTTTCATTGCTTGATTATTCATTTATCTTTAATGTTTTTCTTATATCTGCCTTTTAGAGCTAAAACAAATTATTTTAGAAGTATGCAAGTTTATACATAGTAGGCAGATAAATTATAAAATGCTTGTGAATACCTGCCTTGCTATTGAATCCTTGGGCTCCAAGCTCAGTCTGCTGAGGACCATGGCTGCTATCTGGTGTCTTCCTCCTCACTCAAAGCTCTTGGGAGTGGGTATGTATGTCTAAATATTCCGTAGCTCAATTTTAATATAACTGTTGGAACTCTGTTAAGAGGGCTGTCTGGACATCTTCAGCATTATCCTGCACATACTCCTACCTCATCTCAATTGCTCCTGCTCATATTAGTGATACTTCACACCAATGTGAAGTATTGAAACTTCAATACCCAAGACACAAGCTGCAAGGGCTCATTCATTTTGAAACAATTCCCTTACCACTAAGGAATATAAAGTTAACTTCATTCACAGAAAGTAAATTATTTTGATCCAAAATTTGCAGAAAGACAACACACTATATCTGGATAAGACAAAGCATATATTTTACAACTTCACTATTTCATGTTTCAAATTCAGCTCTATTAATAAAAAGTAGAAAACACTGTAAAAGTGTTTAATTTCTCTGTACCTCAGTTTCCTAATTCTTAAAATGGCCTAAAAATGCCTATCATAAGATGATTGTGAGGATTCATTTGAAATGATTCAAGTTATGGTACATTGCTAAATATGAGTCTTCACATTTTCTCATTTTGTTCTTTTTTATATTATTGTGATAAGTTACATACTTTAAATTGTATGAACATAGAACATGAATCACCAAACACATTTTCTCTGAATGAGAGATCGTGAAAAGACTAGAGATAGAGAAAAAAAAGAAAGAAAGGAATTCTATTTTCCATATTTAAGAGTAAAAGATTTTGATTTTGCTGCTTATACAAGAATAAGAATGAGCAGTAGGTACTGGTTAGAAGGAGGCAGGGTTTGACCCCATAGAAGGATGAAAATTGTAATAATTATAGTTTTTCAGTCCTTTAATTGGTTGGCTCATTGATGAACTTCCCTGCACAGGGTGTAGGGAAGTATTCAAGCAGACACTTGTCTTCCAAGACTCTCTTGTCTTCTAAGTAAGTGTAAGTTTAGATAACACACCTCAAATGCATCTTAAGACACATATGCTGAACTGAGGGCATCAGACCTGGATGTATCCCCAGTTTTGATGACTCTGTTTACATCTTTTTTGAAACTACATCCTTGGTGAAAAGGCCATTTTTCTTAGAAAAAAGACCATTCTTTAGTCAATGGTACATCTGAGGTTCAAGATCCTACTTATTCATATACCAAATATTTAACATGTTGTAGGTATAATCCTAGATGTGAAGGGATTTTAAATAAAGACATTTCTTCATTTATATATTGTTTTATTAATTTATTCATATATTTATTTAATTTATTCATCAAATCATTATGTTTTTTTAATGTCCTAGGTTTATTGCAAAGTTTTAGGTTCTGGAGCCCTGCTGATATATTCAGAAGTTTTACATTTAAGTAGAAGAGACTGGCAAAATTTTATAAATAAACAGAAAAATTTTATACATAACTCTTTAGTTTTTATATTTTAGAAAACCAAAATGAAAATTGAAAAATTATCAGTGCCAGCTCTCTTCAAAAAGGAGAGAACAAATCCCTCCTAGAAAAGTCTCTATCAAGGCTGGTAGACAAGCTGCATACAGTTTTCCCTTTTCTGTGGCTCAGAAAAGGCAACAACTGTACATCATTATCTTCAGGATGCCCCTCTTGGTGGGACCTAAGTGATGATGGATTTATCTGAACCTTCTTTTGTGATCAATAAAATTTATACTCAGATGAGTAAAATCATTTGGTCTAGTCCATCTCCATTCTGGTAGAGTTGTTCTTCTTCTGTGTTTGACAAACACTTATAAAACTGCTATCATTGACAAGGCACAGAATTTCATGATAACTGGAACTGAGAATTTCAAGGTTTTGAGGATAATAGGTAGTTATTGCAGAGTGTCCTTTAGTTATCCCCATTTTTTCACCCTTTCAATACTTCTCTTGTCCACACTTCTGTATGCATCAGAAAATGAATAAAAAGTAATGGGAAAATGAACCACACTAATTAGACTTTGTAATTAATAAGTACTGACCACATGCCAGGCCCAATAGTATGAGTTTATGCAATTATCTTAGGTAATCCTCGGAAAATCCCAATAAAGTGAGCATTATTATCTCCATTTACATTTGAGGAAATTGAGTCACTATGTCCAGTAACATGCCTGTGCTCATGCAGCCACAAAATGCGTAGCCAGGGTAGGCACTCTCTTCTTTATCCTGGGTAAGGCACCTCCTGACTCTTTCCTTCTCCAGTGTTTGGATGAAAAGAACTGTGGACTTAAAGGATGGCTTTGTGTATCTGCCCTAGAATTGTGTCACGGCAGGTAGCTTTAGCTATATATGTAGCCACACAGCTGTGACAGAGAAGTAGATTTTCAAAGAAGTAATGTTGCAAGTTTTTCTTAAAAAGATTTTCTTTAATGAATATGCCTTTTTGTCTCACTAGGTTGTCAATTTCTTTCTGATTTTTCTCTCTATGTTTACCTTAAAGAAGAAATTCTTTCATCTCTCCTGAATTGGCTTAGTAATTTAGAGGAAAACCTGGCTGATAAATCATCTTTATAGAGAAAAATGAAGTTTCTCTTAATCCAAAGAAAAATTATGTAAAAGTAACTATCTTCTGGCAAAAGACAAAAAAAGAAAAGAAAATTCATTCTGAGAGGTTATCTGAAGAGAATTCCCAATGTAAATGTTACGGTGTGAGGCAATTCTAATTTTTGAAGCGAGGCTATCATCATCTGAAGTATTTTGTATTAGTAATGAAACCTAAGAAAATAAAGGTTGGCATTTTACATATAGCAATATAATTGGGAAAATAAAGGTAGGGAGGGGCGAAGATAGGAGAAGAGAGAGAGAAAACAATTAATTCTTCAAATAAGAAAGAACCGTTAGCCAAATCATCAATAGTCATTTTAATCCTCATTTGTCATCCTTACTCCAATTACAAATTGCCATTGAAAAGTGCACCTCAGAAATGTTTTCCCTGACCACATTATTTAAAATGGCACCTGCATCTTTTACTCCTTTACCTTTCTCATTTCACTAGCAGTTATCAATTGCTATTTTTTTAAAAAAATTTAAATATCTCTCTCTTTATGTGTTTATTGTCAGTTTTTCCTATTAGGATATCAGCTTTTGGAACAGAAACATGTTTTGTTCACTGCTCAACCCACAACTCCAAAAAATGGGCCTGGTACAAATTAGACATGCAGCATATTTTTGTAGAATGAATAAATATAAATAAATGTATTGAAACATAAGCATGTTTAGTATTGGAATGTTTACTATGTTTATTATTTATTAATCGTTAGGGTTAATTTAAGTTGCAATGAAAGTTATTGTACACACTCATATATGTACACTAATTAAAAATCACTATTCCTTTCAAAAATAATCTAAGTGCCAGATTAGTTTATGTGACAGGATATCCATTAAATGCACACAGAAGAGGGTTCAGAAAATGCATATAGTTTAATCATATTTTACAACCCTAAAATGAGGAGAATAAGAAGTACTGATAAGATGACACGAAAGTGCTGAAAGAAGTAGGTTCCTTTAATAAAATGATTTCTGTGGTCAACTTGACACCAGGCTTTGTATTACTTTGGGATGCCCAGGTTACAATTACAAAGGGACAAAACTGGTAATTATTTTTCATGAAATTTTAAACTTGATTTTATGTATGTACATACCATATTCTTATTGCTGGAACTTCTATGCTGCACGAGTCGAAACCAAAAAAGATTGCAATACTATCTGATAGCAAACACAATGACATGTCCACTTCCTATCTGTGTCATGTGAAATGCATTATAATAATATTTTTGGTCTATACACTTCCTTGCTATGCATTAGTTATATGCTTCCTTGAATGCATTAGTTATATTGATGTGAATCCTCCAATTCATAATATTTTGGACTCTACTTATTGTTCTTATTATATCAAGGCAATCATGCAAATTAGTACCAGCTATAAATATGAGGTTGAAAAGTAATGAGGCTAAGCCAAGAAGATATCAGTGCAAAAGCAACAGCACATTAAAGGGAAAAGGAACCATAGTTCCTTGTTCTGACAGGAAACAGGAAATGAAGAGAAGAGCACTTTGCTGGTTCTTCCTGAGTTCCCATGTCTGTAAGAATAAGCCATAAAGAAATTTTTTGAAATGCACAGTCCAAATGCAATAATGATAGATGAACAAAATGGAAGAGAAAATCAAATGGACACAGCTTTGGGGTGCCTGAGAAAAGACTGTACCTCAGTTCTCCTACGCCCCACTGTATTTTAATTTCCAGCATACCATCACTGTGAAACACTCATGTTCCATGTCAAGATGATGTACAGAAAAGAGACTTGGGCTTAGGCCAGCCAAGCTGGGGTGGATTTTCTACTCAGTGTTTCTAAGCCATGGGGCCTCATGCAGTGTTCATTTGTAACACTTGGACTACAATGTCTTCCTGACAGGGAGGCTTATGTAGGATAAAATATGAAAATGCTCAGCATGGACTTTAGCCACCACTCCTCCCCATAAATATCAGCTGACTCTGAAGGTACATCCAAATTAATGGGTGTGTTAAAGGTGGAATACAGAGTAGTCAGACTATCCTTTGTGACAAATGGGAATCAGTTTAAAAGTTCTAGTTCCCATACCTGGGTCAATGTGTGCATCATTTTAGTGCCTGTCTCAGGAGTAAGAGAATTATTTTCTTTAGTAGAGGCTGCACATAATGACCAACAAGTAAAGATTTTTAAGGCTAGGATTTTAAATATATGCTTTTTGGTACTTCTCAATACCACCTAGCCAAATGTTGGATATTAAATGATTATTGACTGAAACAAATTTAATTGATGGTGAAGAAATATGAGGAGACTCTGTAAACATCTTCATAAATTTTCTGATTTACAGAAGATCCCCACATCCATAGAATTCCAAGAATCCTAGGCTATGCTGTCTTGCAATATGTATACCAGCCATGTCTTGGTAACTTGCCACCATTTCTTCATGCTCCTGTTATGCGTCCATCACAGGTTGGTTGTGGCTTTGCTCCACATTGTCTTTGTTCTGGAAGCCAGGATGATGTAGTATCCCTTTTCTGGAATATTGCCAGAGTTGTAGCAGGGGCACTAAAGTATGGCGGAACTACAGAACAGTTTTTAAAGAATGTTTTGATGTGTCAAATGCTTTTCTGCGCATATTTTGTTGACCAAAAGAAATCATGTGGCCATGCCAGATATATATTTCTTTTTCTAGAAAAACACTATCAATTACTAGATCTAAAGAAATAGGGAAGTATATTCCACTCCTAGGGGAAAGTAGCCAGTGTTTTGACAAATAATAAAGTATAATACAGGCAGATCAGTAGACTAGAGCAAGTAGAATAGTGGAAAGAAAGGGGGAGGGAAAGAGAAGGTACTGGGGGATGAAATTGATCAAGTTATGTAACGTGCATATACAAATATGCCACAATGATTCCCACTATTATGTACAATTATTGTGTATCCATAAAAATAAATTAAAACAAATGAAGTATAATATAGTTAATAAAACAAATATACAAACAAAACTGGTGAAACTAAAGTAAAAAATTTCCTAAACTACATTCCTGAACCATAAAGTTCAAATTAAATTAACATGTAAGGTACATTTGTGAGGATTTATCATGACCTCATATTTATTTTTATTATTAACTCAATGGCTACTATTCTCTTATGCTATTCTTTAACTCTGCCTCACATTACTAAAAGACATACTCTCTAGAGTTGTACTAAGAAAATCCATTTTACAGCTAGGTGCAGTGGTGCACACTTGTAATCCCAGTGACTTGGGAGGCTGAGGCAGGAAAATCATGAGTTCAAAGACAGCCTCAGCAAAAGCGAGGCACTAAGCAACTCAGTGAGACCCTGTCTCTAAATAAAATACAAAATAGGGCCAGGGATATGACTCAGTGGTTGAGTGTCCCTGAGTTCAATCCTTAGTACCCCCCCCAAGACAAAGAAAATCCATTTTATAAAACTAAATCCTATTGACACTAATTGACCAGTGTGTTGTCTTGATTGCTGAAGAGAGAAGATGAAAATTTCCCTTAGAATATCACACCACTGAGTAGTGTTGCCTACCATAGGTGGAGTCTTAAAATCTCCCAGCTCAACCTGGTGTCTCCTTGTCAACTATCCCAGAATTGAGCAATTAGCTTGAAATGGCAAAATTAATTCCACTATTATGTAAGTATTAAGTAAATATTTTTCCATGATAAAAAATGAACAAGTGATCTTGTTTCTCATTCATGTCTCTCCTAAGAATGGTGCTCTTTATTCCATTTAGAATTGTCAGCTCCAATTTTTCAATAATACTTTGTTTGTTCACAGCCCCTCCATGAACCAGGTAATAATGATGTCACATGTTTTAGTTTCTCCTTTGCAAGCATTAAAATTGGTTTATTCTTCCCTCACCCTTTCTGTATTGTTGCTCATCCAGATCTCATAAGGATACACCATGGCCAAGTTCTCCAAATTCATAGTAACTGTTTCCTCAGAAAATTTCTTCATGCTTTATTTTTCTGGCATATTCCATTACAAATAATAAGAAGTTTTCAAATATACAACATAGAGTTTGAACTCTGAGCCTGGAGGTTGAGAAACCTTTCATTTATCTCTATCTGCATGATATGAGTTATTGGTTAATTACTTTTCAAATAAGACCCTAATATTAGAGGAAAATTATCTTTGAGGTTTTGCTTGATTTTTGCCTACATTTGATTTACATTTTATTTGCTAAATTCCACACTCAGTGTGTCTCCTTCTCCTTCTCTTTTCCTCCCACCTCTCTTTCTTTCCCCTTTCTCCTTCTCCGTTTTCTCTTCCTTTTCTTCTTTCACCCATTCCTCCTTCTCCTTTTCCTCCTCCTTTCATTGATAGAAGCTGCAGATTGAAAAGCTATTGTAGTTCAATATGGCTGTCTTTCTTGACATTTACATGCATCTCAACTTTATTTATTTCACTGCATATTATCTAGCTGCCTAGCTGGAGAAATGAAGATCGCACATTCAGCAATTTATGCAATCCCAGCCACAAGACTATTTTACTGTCTGTTGAATAATTAGCAATGTGTGTGAAGATAGAATATACAGTAACTTGCCTGACTTTGGGCAAAAAAAGATTAGAATGACAAATAGTCAGACTCTAGGGTCAAATGCTTTGCCAGTAGTTGCATATGTTTATGCCAAAATACATAAAGAAATGTCACTTCAGCACATGAATGATGACAAACACTCCAAGTGGGGCTGCAGTTCATCAATCATTTCAAATGTGCAGATTGGGTTTACCTATATAAACAAAAACAATAAAACTACTCAAAGCCTCACCTTAAACAATCCAAGCATGACATAAACACTGTTACTGCACAGTCAAGCCCCATTTTACTTGAGAAGCAGTCAGAAATGTCCCAACAAACCATGATTTATTAAGATTAATAAAGCACGTCTTTAATAAGAAAAAGTTCTGCTAATATTTTGCATAAATATGAGCATCTCACTCAACATTGTAGTGCATCAGAAAGCATATGCAGCAGGAAGTATGATTAACGAACCCTAAAACCATAGATTCACAGTCATTCTCGACAAGGTTTCAGGTTCAGAGTGGTGAGCAGAAAGAAAGCTTGAAGCAAGAATCCACAACAGGTAGGTTGCTCTAGGCTTGATTTTAATGAGTCATTAAAAAGAAGGTGAATTAATAAAACTATTACATGTTTCCAAGCCATTTTTTGCTCCCCAGGATGCTTTTGAAACATTGATCCTTTGAATGTCTGCTAATGTTTTGTGGGAATGAATACTGTATTATGGTCCCTTCTTGGTAAAGAGAAAGCCGAGAGGTTCAAGGCCAGAGATCTTGGAGCAGAACTGAACTCAGAAGTTCATTCAAGGTTATACACCATATTCCTTCTTTGAGATAGTGAAAAGTTCTTCATTGAGAGTGTAATTGGAACATCAGAATCCTTGTGGCAATTTTTTTCTTTCATTCAGCCAATTTTGTAGATTGAGAGGGGTTTAAAGAATTCAGAGTATATGTAAGCCATATCTTAAATAAACTGCATCACTTATGAGAAGTCATTTTGTTATCTTGCTTCCTGAGAAGTAGAAACAGACCAAGTGGGCTTTGAGATACTTCCCTTAGGTGTGACCTAATCTTAATATTCAAATAGAAATGTTGGTTGAAATGGACTTTCCAAACACTTCAAAATGACAGAAAAGGGATATACATCCTTAGAAATGACAAAAGGATGCTATTCAAAATGACTACAGAATAAGTGACTTGCCTAATTGTCCATTCTTTTATGCATATTCTGGGCCATTTAAATTCCCTGAAAATAACAGTGTATCAGCAATCAAGGGACCAGGCATAAAGCTGGTTGTCCCAAATACAATAATCAATGAAAATTTGTTTGACAAAGATGAACTGAAAGCTCTGAGAAATTCAAAGATGTAAGAAGCCCTACTCTGCACTCAGTCCAATAAGAACAAAACAATATTATTTGTTCCCTTAGAAATTAAAATTGGAGTTGCCATCTAGAAAAAGATCCTTGATTTATGGAAACCTTAGTGTAAACTTTAGCTTTATAACTATCCAGACTCAAGTCTTGTGAAACTCTTTTAGATTGAACTTAAATTACTGGTTTCCAGACTCATTTTTCCCAGTGTCAATAGATTTTAATTTAGCTCTTCCCCCAATATCTGTTTATATCAAATTAAAAGAGCAAGAGGACCCTCCTCTTTTTTAACAAATAAGAAAGCAAGTTGAGTGGATAACACACATACTCTCTCTTTCCCTCTCTCTCTCTCTCTCTCTCACACACACACACACACACACACACACACAAACAAAACTACCTTATAGTAAATATAGTAGGTATTAATGATCTTTTGAGCTGGGTTTTCCTCAAAAGCAGAGTCTAAGATGTAACTAGGGTTCAGGTAGGTTATGGTGGTGAGGGATCTCAAGAAACAGGAATGGATAAAATTTGCATGTTTATCAACCTCAGAAAATTTGATAATCATTAGGAAGATGTACTATATATTCTAAGATGTTTAGTAGCATCTCTGGCCTCTACCTGCTGGATGTCAATAGCTTTCATCTCCAAGTTGTGACAATTAAAAATATCTCCTGACAGTGCTATATATCCCCAGGGGCTAGAGGGAGAGAATGAAATCACCTTTGGCTAAAACCCATTGGCATGGATGATACTAGAAGAAGAAAAAAATTCAACCCAAAGGTATGTTTTTTTTTCTCAAAAGTTGCATTTTAATACATGTTATCAAACATAACAGAAAAAAACAAATTTTCAGAAGCTGTACACACTGTTCACTGAAAACATTGGTTGAGGCAAATAGAAAAAATATTGTTACAATCATAATTTTTCTAACTTTGCACAAAATTATAAGCAGATTACATTCTTCATATTAAACACCAAAGGTATGTTTTTAAGCTGGGCACAACTAAGACAACTAGGAGCTGTTTTGCTAGGAACTCTTTAAATGTATAAAATGAAATTATGTTTTGTTCATCTGAGGAATGGAAGAAGGATGGATTTATCTATCAGGTAAGATCTTACACCTGCCATTTGTCAAGGGTCACCCTATGGTGGGGGTTGACTTACATTCATGCGTGTGTCAGAATAGATTGGTATCCTACAAGTCGTCAAGAAGATCTAGGTTAAAAAGTAAGGAAATGCTGCTGAGGCCATGGATTTCTAGTTATACCTGTGTGAGATTGGTTATCACAGTAACGGCTGGAGTAGAAGATGGATAGAGGGGATGTGAAGTGGGATGACCCAAAGACACAGTATGCTGCTATTTAAGACTTTGGAATTTTCTCCAGTATAATTCCTTAAAGATTAATGAATATACATTGGTGTATATGTGTAACTGAGGACTTTTTCTCTGTAGAAAACAAGAGTAACAATTATAGGATCCAAGGAGAAACAAAAAGTATCCACAGGGTAGGGTTGTGCCAAAAATAGAGACACTGCATTAAAATTAATATTCACTCTCATCAGTGACTTTGGATTTGCCCTTTAATTCATGCATTTAAAATGTATTTAAACCATAATATCAGGTAAGAGAAACACATGGAAATTATGTCAAATTCTTACAAAGTAGTAAAATGTGAGATGCATAAAAATAAGACAGAAAGTATGAAATCCAATTAAAATTTCACAGGAAATTTGTTGCAAGAATATATTTGGCTAAAAAGCCTAATCACAATTTTTCAAATAGAATTTACATTTGTATTTGGTTTTTATTTCTTTTTTAAAGGAGATG
The DNA here is from genome assembly GCA_004024805.1 of Geosciurus inauris. Taxonomy (NCBI): domain Eukaryota; kingdom Metazoa; phylum Chordata; class Mammalia; order Rodentia; family Sciuridae; genus Geosciurus; species Geosciurus inauris. The sequence continues at coordinate 71,633 of PVHX01008642.1, forward strand.
TTAGTTTATCAGGTGAATATTTAACTAAATATTATATATTTACACTGTCAAAAGATAAGAATATGTGGAATATGTGCATATGTAGATACACATATATGTATGCATTTATACACATGCTTAGAATTCCTTTCCACTTTTCATTTAGCTTATTAAAAATGAATACAAACAGATTCTGAGCTCCAGGACCCTCTAAGAGCTTATAGCCTGTAGCAGCTTTCAAGATAACAGCTTCTTCAACCAGAGGAGTTCTGACTTCTCGGTCAGGCTGTTTGAAGTTTCCAAGGCTTGGGGAGAGGGTGGTCTTTAAAAAAAAAAAAAGCCAATATTTCAAAGAGAAGACATACCTCCCCCCCACCTTTAGTGGCAAGATTTGAAAATGCTCTGAAGAGAGAAAAAAATATCTTCCTTTTAAAATGTAGTGTTTCTCTAAAAAGACTCATCATTCTGCCAGGCTGATTCCAGATGTGATCCCTGCAGAGACCTCTGTACTGCTGAGGCCTCTGTGTTCCCAGGCTCTAGGCCATACCCTGCAACCAGCCACTCCAACTGGGTTCTTCTCATAGCAAAAACCTAAAATCAATTGTGTTGAAATATTAGAATGCTTATTTTTCAGACATATACAATATATTGGAATGGGACCCATTAATTGGTTGAAGCAGGTTATTTATTCTTAAGCCTTCATAAATTATTTCTTCTGCCCGAATTTGGTAATTCTTATTTTAAAAGACAATGTAATTAGAACTTGGCAAACCCACATTACATTGTAATATAGCATTTTTCTTTTCAAATTCCCATAGCAACTACTAAAGGCAATTATCCTTAAAGAGAAGGAAACCTGGTGTCTGAAACCTTGCTTGGCCTTAGGCAAGTTACCTAACCTCTTGGAGTTGAATTTTCTCATCTGTTAAATGAAGCCATCTCATAGGATTGTTGTGAAAATCAAATGATAAAATGTCTATAAAGTACAGGAAGTGGAAAAAAGCATTAACCTATAACGATCGTTTTCGACGTCATTTAGTCACTAATTGTAATCACTCTAATATTGTTATAGTTTAGTGGTGTTCCCATCTCTAAAGGTGTCTCCACCAAAAGATCATGTGTGAGACAATGCAAGAATTTTCAGAGGTGAATGATTAGATTATGAGAGGTGTGATCTGATCAATAGACTAATCCACTGACTGGTTAACTGGGTGGTAACTCTAGGTAGGTAGATTGTGGCTGGAGGAAATAGGTTACTGGAGGTGTGACTTTGGGGTTTATATATTGTCTTTGGTGAGCAGAGCTCTTCTGTGCTTCATGGTTATCATGCCTTGAGTTGCTTCTTTTCATCACAACCTTCAATCATGTCCTGCCTCACTCTGGATCCAGAGCTATGGACTCTACCAACCACTGACTAAACTTCTGAAACTATGAGCTAAAATAACCTTGAGCCAAAATAAACTTTTTTCCTCTAAGTTTGTCAGATTGTTTGGTCACAGAGATGATGAAAAAGCTGACTAAAACAGAAATTGATAATAAGAAATGAGGCTGTTGCTCTGACTAACCTGACCATGTGATTCAGAAATTTTGGGAATTTGCGGGAGAAACTTTAAAAAGTTTAGAGATGAAAGCTGGAAAAGCTTCAGAATGTTGTGAGTGGAATTTAATGGGCAACTCTGGTCCAGAATTCTGATCAGATTGTGGATAGTAAATACTGGGCTTATGAGCTATCAGAGGAGGAGGGTTCTGAAATTGGGCTACAGGCTTTTCATGATATATTCTGACAAATAAGTTGTCTACATTTTGCCCATGTCCTGAGTCTTAGTTGGAGGCTGAATTTAAAGATGATGTACTAATTAATCTGATGAAAGAAATTTCAAGACAGAATAGAATTCAGGATGTAGCATGAATATGGCTTTTAGCAAAATACTGTGATCATAAGGAGCATAAAGCAAAGCAGAGAGATTTTAAAAACTTGCAGTTTGACCAGAAAAGTGTGAGTAAAACTGGAACTAAGAAAGTTGAAGTTGTTAAAGAAATTATAGCCATTAAAGAGATGCCAAGTACTTTGCACAAGAACAATAGGAAAGATGGTTGGAGGGCATTTCAGGAATTGGTAAGACCACACCCATATCAGGCTCAACAATGTAAAAATAAAAATTCCTTTGAGAAGAGGCCAGTGGTGCATCCTGCTTGTACAGGGGTGCCTAGGAAGTTGTTTCACTAAGCTCAGCTACTCAGACACTCAGAGGTTGTTGCCGTTGTTATCCCAGGAAGCTTGCCTACTGCTTGAGTTTGTGACAGACCTTGACATCAACAAGGTGGTGCTGGTTCTGCAGGAATGCAGGATGCTGGCATTAGAGGGATCAGCTTCCATCAAGATTTCAAAGGAAAGTCTGGGAGGCCAGGCAACAGATAGTAGAATCAGAATCCCCATAGGCTTCCCCTAAGAGCATGATGCTTGAAAACATAACAAGGAAGCCAAAGCTTGAGTGAAGATACCTGGGATTAAGAGATGCCAGCACTGTGGGATGTCTGCCAAGGAAAGTGGCAGGAATCAAGCAGAAACAAGCAAAAAGAGAAACCATGGCCTGCAACAGGCAAGGCCATAGGGGGAGAGTTATACAACTCCTTTGCTGAGAATATCACTATGCTATATGCCCCAGATGCTGGATGTGAAGTTATCAGACTTATTTGCCCAGCTAGATTTTGGTCTTGCTTTGATCCCATCTCTTTTTTTCTATGCCCTTATTTTTGTCTTTTGGAATAGAAATGTTTAGTCTCTGCTATTATATATTGTCTATATATGCTGTGTTTTTGATCTTTACTCTCATAGCTTAGAGTTTGCCTTGAATCTCAGATGACATCTTGGACTTTTGGGTAGTGCTGGAACTATTAAGACTGTGAGAACTTTTATAAATGGACTAAATATGTTTTTCATTTTGAGATGGGTGTGAGCTTTTGGAGGCCAGGGGAAGAATGTTATGGTTTAGATATGAGGTGCTCACCAAAAGCTTATGTCTGAGACAATGCAAGGATTTTCAGAGGTAAAGCTATTACATTATAAGAGGTATAACATAATCAGTGGATTAATCCACTCATGAGTTAACTGTGAAGTAACTGCAGGTAGGCAGGATGTGACTGGAGAAAGTAGCTCACTGGGAATATGATTTTAGGATTTTTATTTTGTCCCTGGAGAACAAAGTTCTCCCTATGCTTTGTGGTTGCCACGTCCTGAGTTGCTTCCCTCCATCACACCCTTCTGCCATGATGCTCTGCCTCCCTCTGGACCTAGAGCTATGAAGTCTGCCAACCATGGACTGAACCTCCAAAACTATGAGCCAAAATAAACTTTTCCTCCTCTAAATTCTTGTCGGATCTTTCTATCACAGCAACAAAAAATCTGACTAAGACAAATATGGAATCTTCATCCTCATTTTATTTATTTATAAAACAGCAAGGAACACATATTTACTGGAAGAGTAAATGATATTGAAGAAAAGGTAAGATGTATATGGATGGCAGAGAAGAAAGACATTTCGGTTAGGAAGTAATGACAAAAATGATAGAAATGCACATCATACTTTCAGAAAACAGAGGACCAACCAATTTGTGTAGGCCAAGGTATCATGTAAGAAACTCATTAAGAATAGGAGCATAGGAAAATTTCAATCCTGAGGAGCTTTGTGTACCAGGTTTAGGAGTTTTACTCCCTTCTTCAGGAAGAGAAGTTCAATGGAAAGATTTTGAAGAGAAGGCTGTTACATCAAAATTTTTAAAAAAGACCAAGTACAAAACATTTAACTTTTTTTCTTGACATTTCATAGTCAATTAAAAAGTTCACCAAGTAAACATGTGAGCTTGTTAATTATTACTTATTCATAATTACAAATGAGTCTCTTAAAATTTAGTTCCAACTATGAGAAACTATTAACTCAACATATGAACTTGAGGGGAATATAATTCAGTTCACTGTTGTAGATGGGTTCAAATTCCACTTTGATAAATAACTAATTGTATGTCCTTGGGTTGATCATTTAACTCCTTAGGTTTCATATTCATATTTGTATAGGGAGAAGGACACAGAAATATTGTTGGGCTAGAATTTATAAAGACCAGTTTAGCTTTCAGATTTTCAAATTTTATCACTATAAATTTTGGTATAAAACAGTTTCATAGATTCATGCAAAAAAAAAAAAAGAGGATACTTGGTAGAGCCAATAGAAGTGTAACCACAAGTATTACAAGATTGCTGCCAACAGCTGGAATGGAATGGCGGCAACAGCAAAACTGGGATAGCAGGCTTCAAGTTAGATATGATTGCTCATTTAGCTTAAAAATATCTGGATTTTTTTTGGTGGGGGGCAAAAGTCTATCCTTTCTGAAAAACAAACCAGGCTTTTTGGGAGGAACTAAAGCATAATAAAATGTTCCAACCCTGGGTTCTGAGCCACTGTTATTATTCATCTTTGAATATGTATCTTTATTCACAACTCTTTGCAATTATCATTATCAGTGTTTGGTGCAATTCAGATCATTTTCTATCTTTTCTTGAACTACTCAATAAAAAATTTCAAAAGTCAAGAATAACAGCTACAGTGAGCTTTTCAGAGAAACAGGGATAAATCATGTTTAAGATTATTTAAAACTGGTGATCAAAGTGGTGATTTCTAACTGATGAAGAAGCTTTGAGACTTAAGCACCTTGGGTCCAGTGAAAATTATGACAGTGATTGTCATGGCACCTTTCTGTATTCCACTGAATTTTATAGGATTAGAAACCCAAGGACATATTCAATAAAGCCTCTGGTTATCTGTTTTATTATAGCCACCAAGATTCACTCCCAGCCTAGCAGATCCAAGATCACTGGCAGCTCCGAGGATGTAGGGGAGAGGCAAATTGTAGAGACAATGGTAAAAAACTCAGCAGTGCAGAAGTAAGGATTACTGAATGGATTTTCTCCACCCAGCATCCTAACTAGTAAGTAATACCTTCTGCCTCTTTAAGGTAGCTATTTATTTGCCCTGATATGGACAGAGAACATTTGCTTTGGCTTAAAAAAAAAAAAGAATGTGTGCTCTAATGGAAGAATCAAATTATATCAGAAAAGGAAGCACTTTAAGCTTTATTGCTGTAGATCACTCTGCCTCCAGCTGTGAAACTGATTGATGTTTAAAGCCCCTGAGGCACCAGCAGCTGTGATGGCTGATTCAAATAAGAAAAAAAAGTGTACAAGTGTGCATGAGGGTGTGAATGCATGCGTGTGCAAATGTGTGTAGGTGAAGTAAGGGACTATATGGGTAAAATCTATTTTCATAACTTTCTGCTGAAGATTTTTCATAAAATTCTCTAAAATAAGTAAATAGATAGATATCGAATACTTAGATATTTAGATAAAAAATGAAGTGTGTGTGTGTATGTGGTATGTGAGTGTATCATGAGAAAGGGAATCTATATGCTCAATTGGATGAATGTTTACTTCTATGACATTAAATGAAGGGCATGTGAATAATTAAAGGCCCCCAGAGACAACATCAGTAGTAAGGTTGCTGGTCTTACTTAACTTATACTAAACTAGAGCAGAATAGAGAAAGATTTAATAAGTAGTTTCAAGGTATAATTAAACTGAATTGGATTGGATTGGATTGGATTGAATTGAAAAGATGCTTAGACTAGAAGTGTCCTTTTAGTTTTGCATTCTTGACGCAATGATTGGATCTAGAAATTTATTATATGAAGAACAAAACACTGCTGGGAAAGATTCTACTCCAATCCAATCATCCAAATATTTAAACTTCCACATTTCCCCCACCACTGCAGGTGAAAGCACAAAGATTCATGTAAAAAACTGTTTGCATCTGGGATCTAGGTGGTGTCTAATGGGAATATTTGGCATTGGTTTACATTTACATAAAACATGCCAAGACTTTCTTAATTTCTTAAGGAACCTACAGGTTTCCTGCATGGGTCTATTCTTTTGTGCTTATCCAGAAGGCCAAAGATACACAAAAATGTACTATACTTTGTGCTGATGAAGTGGATGGAAAAAAATGTTGGGGTTTATTTGTATGTAATAAATAAATCCTGAAATAGGCAAAATTTGAAAAGGAAGTGATATAACTTAGTATCTACAAAGTAAATTCCTTTAAAAGTATGAGTAAAGGTATCTTTAAAAAATCTCTAACCAGGTTAGGATCACTGGTTAGAGCTCTTATCTTAGGATGAGTTTTTGTTCATAAGAGTATAATGGTGTCTTTAATTGTACCTCTTAGTACTCTTCAGTGAGCACTTTTCCCAGCAAACCCCCCCTCCTAATCCCATTATAAGCCTGCAGTTTTCCTTCCTGCTGTCTGCTGAAGGCTTTCTGCACATAGCCTTCAAAATTTTTCAGCTTGCCTCTTTTTTTAAAAAATAATTTCATTCTTGCATGGTGAGTTAAATAGTTTAAATTGATTTCTGAGACCTATCAGCCTGGAAATTAATTTAAAAATTTATTAAGAACATTTCAAAGGAATGCTTGTGCTTACTTTTTCTCACCACAACTTTCATATTATTTCAAGCTCCCCTCCCACAGCTTGTAAACAGAGGCCTCAAAAGACAGCTGGAAGAGAAATGAGCTGTTTTTATCATAAAAATAATTGTAAACTTGTATCTTTGTTGCATAGACAAATATTGCTACTACCTTCCTAGTGGCATAACTAAAATGGAGAAGAATATGACCATTATGCAAGATGTGTCTTTAATGATTATGTTTCTTTCGTGAGATGTTCTTTGTTCTTCCTCTGGGCATATTAATATGGTTCTCTTGCATTTCAGATGATAGTGTCCTGTTCTCTTTTTCCTACACTGGAATCAAAGCATTCATTCTCTATTCTTCCTTTGGGTCAGGTTATTATCTGCCATGGCGTATGTCTCCTGATTCTGGATCTATGGCAGGGAAGAAATCCGACTGACTAAGCCCCAACAAGTGTGCTAGTTTTCCTCAGTGGGCTTAGTGCCTTATAGAAGTGACCCCAGAGAAAACTCTTTCCTCTTCCCCATGTGAGGTTACGATAAAAAGATGTCATCTATTGGGAAGTGGGCCTTTGTAAGACACTGAATCTGGACTTCATAACCACCAGAACTGTGAAAAATGAGTGTTTATTATTTACAAGCCACCTGATTTATGGTATTTTTGTTAAAGCAGCCCAAATGGTCTATGATAAGGTCTCTACTTACATGAAGACTATTGATTGTCCTTGGAGACACTACAACCTGTCATTCTGCACTTTAAAAACTATCCACTTCCAAATCATTCCAAAAAAGGAAAGGCAATTAAACTTGTAGCTATGTAGTAACCTAGAATACAGGAAATGTGGCAATATTGGGAAAATAAGTAACATAAAATGCTCTCATTGTACAATGTGGGACTTCATACCACCCTCTGTTTTCATCTGTCATCATATTGTTTGTAAAATTTTCATATACATTATTTCATCAGATCGTTTGCTCCCTCTTTCAACAGATATCTGACTACTGACTAGATAGAAGGCTCTCTGCTAGCAACTGGATATGTATTGAAGAACATGGAATCAATATATATAATCCAGGAATGATCCTCTAGGGTCACGGTGTTTGTATCATTGTATCATAGACAAACATTGATACCTAACTATAGGGAATTATTTAATTTTAATTATTTTTAATGCTTTCAAGAAAGGTAGAGGAGCCAAATTTGTTTTATTTCCACGGACACCAAAGATATCTGTATGAAAATAACATTGAACTAGGATCCTAGAGATGAGTAGGACTTTATTAGTTGAAGGGCTCATATTAATACTTCAGGCAGAAGATCACTTACTAAGACCACATAGAAGACAAGGCCATGGAGAAAATGAAGAAGGTCAGTGGGCTGAAGACTCAAGACTAGAGAAAGTAAAAGAAGCCAGTCCTCATAATAACTCTTTTAGGGATGTAAACAGCTAAACTCCATGATGTGTTCACAGATACAGGTGACAAATTTTTGACTGGATTCAACCAAAGTCATTGCTCTTCCCCTTCCCTAATTCCTTTCTTCCTTGCCTATATTCCTCTTTGACTTGCCTATACATCAGGTAGGATTCCTGTGTTATAAGCAATAATTATGTTCACTGACAATAGAAGGAGGGTGATTAACTGAAAAGAGATTGGGTCAAAAACAAAAGAAATGAAGGACGAATTAAATATCCAGGACTCAGGTAGAGAAATTGAGAGCAATTCCAAGGAATTCATTAGGAGAATTCTGTTTGGCCATTTTATCCAACAGACCAATTTCAACCTTAGTTTCGGAGAGAAAAATGTCTGATTGGCTTAACTTGGGTTTAAAAGAGAAGAGGGTCCTAGGATTATTTCAGCTCCACAGAAACTTACGTGAAGTGGGGAAAGAGGCTATTCACTAAGGCAAGGATGTTGGGTACATTATGCATGGACTAATTACCCAAAGCAGGTTGTAACCACCTTCTGTACTTCCATTTTTCTTGTGGGTAAATAGCTACTAGTGTGAATCAGTTTCTGTTTTTCAGAATTGCTGGAGATAGAAATGTGCAGGTCTATAACTACGACTTTTTTATATCAGTTCAAGGGATTTTAAGCCTCTGATTTCAAGCTAAAAAATCGTGAAACTTCCAAGAACCCCACTTTCCAAATTTCCAGAGGACATTTATGCAAAGGGACTCTATTCTGGGTAAGTGATGCTTGAGTTATTACTGTTCAACCAGACAAACAAGAGTTCCTTGTTTTCAGTAATTTTAGCCAGTCCTTGTTTTATTTTCTGATGAATCATTCATTTTTATTCACATTTTATTTTTTAAATCATGGATAAAAAATGACAGCTTACATGGTTGTGAGAACAATTATGACTTTAGAAAAGCAGCTTCAATATCAAAAAAACTGGCAGTCGAAAAATTTTAACATACCTTTTAAATTTAGGACTATGATGGATTTATCTGAAAATTTTTAGATGACTGGTAAAATATAAATAAGAAAATAAAAATTATCCATAATAAGTTAAGCTCTATTAATTTGAATATATTCCTTACAATCTTTTCTTTGTGCATATTTATGAGTTTTTTAAAAGTGGAATAATATTGTACATAGTTTGTTTTGCATTTTTTCACTTAACATTAGACAATGACCATTTCTTCAGGTCATTAATCTTCAACAGCACAGTTTTAGAAATGGCTACTTAGAATTCTATATTATGAGTAAACTACAATTTATTTTACCATGTCTTGACTGAAAACATTTAGTAAGGTTATAAATTTTATTATAAATATTGCTGCAATGAACATTCTCAATACAGGTATGCATGTGTTTGATTTTTTTTTGGTAGGCTAGATTCTTAAAAGTTCAATTTATGGCCCTTCCCTTCCGACCGCCTGCTCTGTTCCCACTGCTGCCCCGACCGCGTCCGTAGGATCATCTGTCCTTTACTGCACGCAAAAAACGCAAGTAGCAGTTGGACAGGAAAAGAATGGCATTGAAACAGATTTCCAGCAACAAGTGCTTTTGGGGGATTGCAGAAAGTATTAGAACATGACAGTGTTGAGCTGAACTGCAAAATGAAATTTGCTATCTACTTACCACCGAAGGCAGAAAGTGGAAAGTGCCCTGCACTGTATTGGTTGTCTGGTTTAACTTGCACAGAACAGAATTTTATATCAAAATCTGGTTATCATCAAGCTGCCTCAGAACACAGCCTTGTTGTCATTGCCCCAGATACCAGCCCTCGTGGCTGTAATATTAAAGGAGAAGATGAAAGCTGGGACTTTGGCACTGGTGCTGGATTTTATGTGAATGCCACAGAAGATCCTTGGAAGACTAACTACAGAATGTACTCTTACGTAACGGAGGAGCTTCCCCAACTCATAAATGCCAATTTTCCAGTGGACCCCCAAAGCATGTCTATTTTTGGCCACTCTATGGGAGGTCATGGAGCTCTGATTTGTGCTTTGAAAAATCCTGGAAAATACAAATCTGTGTCAGCATTTGCTCCAATTTGCAACCCAGTGCTCTGTCCTTGGGGCAAAAAAGCCTTTAGCGGATATTTGGGAACAGATCAAGATAAATGGAAGGCATATGATGCAACCCATCTGGTGAAGTCCTATCCAGATTCTCAGCTGGACATACTAATTGATCAAGGGAAAGATGACCAGTTTCTTCTAGATGGACAGCTACTCCCTGAACATTTCATTTCTGCCTGTACAGAAAAGAAAATCCCTGTTGTTTTTAGATTACAAGAGGGTTATGATCATAGCTACTA